>SWBL01000325.1:0-58687 GCA_024195585.1 Aureobasidium sp. EXF-3400
TCACCCACCGTAGTACTAATCTGCCGTTCAACTGCTTATGTATGGCAGAGCGGACGGGATGCCCAGTTTTCAGCTGACTGTGGCCGTATGTGCTTGAGATAGCTTATTTATAGAATATGTACTCTGGATCACAAGAGAAATGTCAAGTGTTAAGCCATGAACCACTAATGATCCTATCGTAATACATCAACTTGGTCGCCTCACCACTCATTCTGAACGTTGATTCTGCTGCAGCACTACGATCAAGCTACTCAAGGGCTACTCTACCCTTAACACTTCTTGTAGTTCTGCAGGTCTGTGACTTGATTGAAACAGTGTGTTAATTATATGATGGCAACTCGAAGCCATCACGAACGTATACCCTTTCGCTGCAAGTAGAGTTCAAACATGCTAATACGATCTATCCACTTCTTGTTTCCGTCAGAAACCGAGGGACAGCGGGAAAAGGGACTACAGAAACCGGGTAGAAGCGTCTCGAAGTCATCCGATCGTGGTTGGCATGATTCGCTCATGAGATGGTGCAATAGCACGCCAAAGCACCTATTGATTTGCGATGCAGCATGTCTCCGCTTGGCCAACTTGGCTCCTCGAACAATGCATGTAACCACACGATGAATGTTGTAGGATTCCTGAAGCATGGCTGTGTCTGGCTTAAGAGAAAGGACCACCATTATATCTCCACAATGGTGCAATCCTCAACCTTTAGGGTTGATGTCGCCATCGATCGTGCCTGTGGCCACAGCTGTGGTTTATATACTGCGATCGCTCAATCGTTGTAAGGTAGCCGGTAGCTATCGACCGTTCTCTTATACTTGTCAAGCAAACAATTATAGTTTTCCGGACCAGTTTCGATGTCGTTCTTTCGACGATCTGTTCACGGAAAGACCGACGGTTCCGCAACATCTTCGAGCAACGATGTCTTTTCTTCGCACGAGATAGTGTCAACCACAGGCGACCTCAAGTTTGTGGTTGAACAGGGGTGCAATGGCTCGCAACCATCTTACCAAGAAGTGTCTGGTGCGCCCGTCGAGACCAAATCTTCTCTCGGATATGCTGTTGGACCCGTGACAGTTGTCTTAATCAACGTTGGCAAGATGATAGGAACCGGTGTCTACTCGACCCGTATGTCCTTTCCACAGAGTCGTCGACGACCAATACTGACAAGGGCGTAGCGGCGACTATACTAAAAGGTACCGGCTCTGTCGGAACCTCCCTGATCTTCTGGGCTCTCGGACTTCTTACTTCAGGTGCATCACTTGCAGTGTATCTTGAGTACGCATCTTACTTCCCGAATCGATCGGGTTCAGAGGTCGTATACTTGGAGCAAGCTTTTCCGCGCCCAAAATACTTCTTCCCCATTGCCTTCGCTGTCCAAACAGTTATTTTATCGTTCAGCAGTGGTAACGCCATTGGTATGCAATACTGTTTCAAATCGATGTAAGCTTAGCTGACTGCCATGATTAGTCATGGCTCAGTATCTATTCAAGATAGGAGACCACACACCCTCCGCCTGGGAGAAAAAAGGCGTCGCCATTGCTTGTTATACCCTGGTCACGTTGTGTAAGTTTGGAGATACAGTCAAGGCAGCGACATGATCTAACGGGGCTTTAGTATTGATCTTTCACACCAAAACTTCTTACCGCATTTCCAATGCCATTGGCATGATCAAAGTTCTGACATTGGTTTTGTAAGTCGATGAGACTCCTAAAGATCAGCCACTAACGGCAGTTTGCATAGCATTGCCATCACTGGCCTTGTTGTATTAGGTGGCCATACTAGAGTCCAAGATCCAGGAGCGAACTTTAGAGATGCGTTCGAAGGCAAGGCGACTGGATACGGTTTGACAAACAGTCTGGTCAAGATAATTTTCTCATATGCCGGCTACGAGAATGCTTTCAATGTCGTCAACGAGATTAAAGTAAGCCACCGAGCATTGAATCCAGTCGAAAATGCTGACATTAGTCGTAGAATCCTGTAAAGACGATCAAGAGAAATGCATCATACTCTCTGATCATTGTGACAGTGCTGTATATTCTTGCAAATGTTGCTTACTTTGCGGCTGGTCTGTCCAATGTCTTACTAAACGACAACCATATACTGACACTGAGATTAGTACCGAAAGCCGATATCAAGACGTCAGGCGTGACGGTCGCAAGTCTCTTCTTCACCAACGTTTTTGGTCACGCAAAAGGCGTCAAAGTCTTCAACCTGCTCATTGCTTTGAGCGCGTTTGGAAACCTGATTGCCGTGCAGATTGGACAATCTCGTCTCATCCGAGAGTGCGGAAGGTGAGTACCCAGGTTGGCCAGATCGATACGTACTAAGACTGGTTCTTCTACAGACAAGGGGTGTTGCCATTCCCAAAATTCTGGGCATCCACAAGACCATTCGGTACACCAATCGGACCGTATATGGTCAAATGGGCCGTCACAGTAATCATGATTCTCGCACCTCCAGCCGGTGATGCGTTTAACTTCAGTAAGTTGGAATGTTAGTTATGGTGAAGAGGTCGCTGACGAAGACCAGTAACCGATCTTCAGACATACCCGGCTGCTGCTTTCGCTTTCACGATGTCAGTAGGATTGTACATGGTGCGCTACCGGCGCAAGAGATTGGGCGTCCCGAGAAGCGAATTCCGTGCGTGGGATGCTGCTGTGGTGTTCACAATTCTGCAGAACGTGTACTTGCTCATCATGCCCTGGTATCCTCCAACAGGAGGAGCAACAGGAGGAGATGTGAGCTTCTGGTATGCGACTTACTGCGTTACAGGGATTGGAATTCTTCTGCTCTGTGGAGTGTATTACTACTTGTGGTTGTACGTGCTGCCCAAATGGGGAAAGTACCGCATCAGGCAAGAAGTCATAGTTCTTGAAGATGGATCGAGCACCAACTCGCTAGTCAAGGTGGCATTGAGTGACTTGGAGCAGTGGAGCCGGACCCATGATGCGGCGGGTAGATTGGTTGTAACAGGCGTTGAGGTCGAGGCGAAGAACGAGGGTCGTTCCGAACAGGTGTAGGCTGTGTAGGAGTTTGTAGACCAGGTTATTCAGATAGGGTTATGTGCGTTGGTTAGATCAAGTTTGAACGAAGTATGAACCAAGATATATAATTTTGTAAACATGTGATTGACAGAGGAGGAAGGAGCACTCCACCAGGGTGGAAAGTCTTGGCAGTGTATATCAGGGCGGATCGCGGCCGACGCGCGGTGCGTTTCGAGCTGTCAGCTGTTACTACCTTACTTTCCTACCCATCACACACAACACAGTCGCATCAACGCAAATCATGTCGGACGATGAGATTGTTGCCGGCCCTCCCGGAGCCACATCGGTAGATGCACGAGGAGCGTCCGAGTCGAAACCCAAATACCGCTCATGGCGCAAGAAGTATCGCAAGATGAAGACGCACTTTGACGATGTCATGAAAGAGAGCAATAGCTTGTTCGTCGACGAGCAGAAGCTCGATGCCTTGTCCAAGAGGCTGCAGGAGCAGAATGAGTAAGGCTCCCTCTTCCTCACCATCGTGTCGTGATCAAGGGTTGACTTGCTCTATAGCCAATTGCTCGACCTCCTTCTCGACCTCAACACATCCTTGTCCATCCCACACGAATTGCGTTTCGATCTTTCGCTCGCCCCCAAATCCCAGCAACCCCAGGAAGAACGCGACATGAACCTCGACACCGCGAACAACATCATAGCCAATGCTCACCGCGCCTTTCACAACCACGAGATTCCCCATCTGGACTTTGTTCGCATACGACAGGATATAGAAGCCTTATTGGCCCGTAAAAATGCTAAGAGTCTGGTCGATATGGAAGCACAGATCCCTCATCCACGATATCACCATCCTACCCCGGCCCTTGTCGCCGAAGCAGATCCAGCCTTCTTGTCCTCGTCGCATGAAGATGCCTATCTCACTCGCCTTGACAACAAGCTAGAACCTGCCGCCCTTAGCGACCCCCGCCCACCCTCACCACAACCCCTTTCCAAACTCACGCAGCGTGAATTGGACCGAGAGGTCGAACTACGAAACCCTCTATCTGTCCACAATTGGCTCAAGAAACATGGTACAATTTCCGACATTGATGCCGCTTCCGAGGGTGGTGCCGCTCAGACTCCTGCGACAGTCAACAAACGGCGCAATCTCGCTAAACAAGTTGGCGATAGAGCGATTGAACGTGCTAGAGAAAAGGAAGGAAGCCCAGGGAGCACTGTAGACAATGAAGACGATCTTGCCGTCGATGACACACCGGGCAAGCCGAAAAAGGCTAGGGATGATGACCAAACATATCGGCCAAAAGGGGGCCGTAGCAAAAGCAAGCGAAAGAGAGATGAGGGCGAGAACACACCTGCCCGAGGCAAGAAGCAGAGGACGAGCCTCAACATCCCTTCCGATGCATGAACATGTAATCGACCGACTAGTCGTAATAGCATTTGTAAAAGCCTTTATTTGTTTTAGCTTGAAACAGGCTCTATCATACCAACAAAGTTTTTGCAGTCACCAAATGTTACTCCCTTTACTTCCACTCGGTGCTCCAGGTCTTTTGATCGCGTCTGAATGGAACAACCTCGACGCTGCCATCAGCGTTCTTCAGCAGACTCTGCACCTTAACGGCGTCCTTTCTCAATACGACCTTCTCACCCTTCTTATCTTCAGCTCCGTAAAACTTTCTACCGTTCAATCCAAGGAACCCCTTGAGCTTCTCCTCAGTGACATCATCTGCCTTGAGGACACCACGCTCAATGCCCTGCTCCAAGGCAGACAGCACATATCCAACTGCATGAGGCTGCGTGAAAACACCAGCTGCAACCTTGTCACCACGCTTGTTGATAGCTGGGTGAGGGGCACTGTCGGTGCCGAGGAAGAACTTCTGGTTGCCCGAAACAACAGTCTTGAGCAGAGCCTCGCGATCCTTGGGTGTCTTGGCCACAGGCTTGCAGAACGAGTGCGGGTCACCAGCCCAGTCATCAACAATCAAGAAGAGATGGTGAGCAGTAATGGTAGCCGAGACGGTGGGACCGCAAGACTTGACTGCCTCAATAGCAGCCGCGGTGGTACAGTGTTCCAAGATGATTCTCAGCTTAGGGAAGCGCTTGTGCAGGTCCTTGAGCGTGGGGAGGAAAGCCTCTTCGGCGCTCAGCACGGTAATGTTGTTGTCCTTGGATCCGGGGACTTCGCCGTGCAGGTTCAGAACCATGTTCTGACGCTCCATCTCCTCGAAAACAGGATAGAAGGGCTCGTAGCTGACGACGCCAGCGCTGCTGTTTGTGGTCACGCCGGCTGGGTAGGACTTGATGCCCGTGATACCTGCCGAAGCAGCCTCCTTGACCACTTCGGGGGTGATGTCGGGGTGCAGGTACAAAGACATGAGGAAGTTGACATTCGGCTCAATGGCTTCAAGTCTCTTCTTGTAATCCAGGGCATGTTGAACAGTGGTGATTGGGGGTACCAGGTTGGGCTTTAGTAGTAAAAAAGCTTAGATTCTTGTTTCGTTCCCTTCAACTCAATGAAGCGCTTACCATGACGAAGACGGTGTTGACACCTCCCTGTCTGATGGTTGGTGTGACAAGCTCCATCATAGCTCCATCGCGGAGGTGAACATGGAAATCACCAGGAGCTGGGATTTCCAGACCATCGAAATGCTGAAGAGACATGACTTGATGCAGGCGAAGTGCTCTCTATATAAGTTCATGGTCAAGTCAGAACAGTGTATCATGGGTGGGTTGACATCGGTTTACAGCCACGCAGAGTAATCCCATGATAAGACTTACCTGTTCTGTCTCTCAATTTGTCTCTTGACGAACTCAATTGATGAAAGTACCTAGCTATGACTGAAGCCGTCGAGATGGATATCGCACGCCGAACGGGGTTTAGCTTTTTCGGGCGTGCCAAGCCTCCGGGTCAACACCCATCATCAACCTCTCTTGTTTGAACTTTGGACAACCTCTGCTGCGAATGGTCCAGATCTGGCACATCGAGGCCGGATCAATCCTGTGTATGAACAGCTTGCGTAGTTGACGATCACCGCAATGCTCATAGGCCAAAAATTGTGGTGTCACCAACTGCTGCACAAAGCCTGCTCTTGCCCCCCTCGTGTAACATCACGATCTGTCAACATGGAAGTTTCACAAGGGTTGTCGCAGTTCGTTCTTGACATGCCTGATCCAAAACTCGAACATGCGGCTATCATCAGGATCTAAGTCCATTAAAACCCTGATAACAAGGCATCTTTATACATCAGCAGAAGCAAGACAGGCCAACAAGCTTGTCAATCTTGTAGCATTTCTTTGAACTGATCACAAAGTTCTGTCCGCAGATCTGTCGGTTGCCTGCTATTGCATGCATGAACCCGTGTGACAGTCCAATCATATTCCACTTATCATCAAACAGCCATCAAGAAGGCTCCATACAGCTCAGCAGATGCAGTTTGCGAACATGCTAAACACGATGCAACCTGATTTAGACCTTTGGGGGCTGACAACGCAGTTTTTTTGGCAGGTCAAAGGAGTTCGCTTGCTTGCCTCCTTCAAGAACTGGTTCTTTCCCAATCACGTCTTTGATTGTACCATACCACCTCTTCATATATGTGCGACCGTCTCTTTCCAATTCTCTGAAGCAGTGACGCCGCTCTTGAGCCTTCGTATACTGGCTTTCTTGCAACCAAACTTTCGCTATCCACTATGCCAGGCCTTCACATGTCTGCCTATGCTCCGCCAGGCTCCATGGCTTGGTCGGCTTCTCAGTATCCAGCCACATCGACACAATCAACGCTTACCCCAAAGCTCAAGTTCTTCATCGAGCGGAACGACGGTTCTCTCGTTCCTCTGGTGCCTGTCGACGAACTCCCGGACGACGTCCGTCTGATCGGTGTGCCTCTGAGCTTGAGTGCCTTTCAAGCAAACGATATGCTGTTTCTCGGACATGATTCGTCTGTTGGAAGGAAGTTTTCGCATGCTGGAGCTATGAGCATCAAGGAGACAGTGACTCCTTCCTTGGCTACGATGAAGTACACACCCCAACCTGAGGTGGCTCCTCACAACCATCATGTAAATCAGGTTAGTCACAACAATTCTGAATCTCTCTTCTTTCCCTGACTTGATCCTTGTAGCACACGCATACGCAGCCTCTTCCCCCGCCCGCCTCTGCATTTGTCCCGACTCCCAAGCCACTTGGATTGTCTAAGTCGAAATCTCTCTGCAACGAGCACCCTCTTCCACCTTCCGGAATAGAGCCTGATCCGAGCAAGAAGATCTACTGCACTTACTGGATCCAGAACGGCCAATGTGGCTTCACGCAGCAAGGTTGCATGTACAAACATGAGATTCCCGAGGACAAGGAAACTCTCGAGTCGATCGGTTTGAAGTCGGTGCCTGCCTGGTGGCGCAAAGAGCAAGCACGCAAGAAGTCAAAGGCTAAACGCACCGAACGCAACGGCTCGATCTCAGAGTGGGAAGTCGTCGAGCGTCACCAGACAGGGAACTCAGCTGTTCAAAGCGACGATTCTGTCCGCGTTCGCGTTCCGCCCTCGCGTCCTGCCGGTACTCCAACCACCAAGCAGGTTGTCCAGCAGTGCCGTCCAACATCGACTGTACAGAGGGACGCTGCCTCATCTGATATCGCATCTGACACTGCTACTGCTGGCAGCTCAGCTCCAGGATCATCTCCTCCTGGGGGTGTCAAATTGGGTGCAGCAAAGACTCCTGTGCGCGGCCCTCCATCTCTACCTTTTAGGAAGCAGACTCTTGATTCACCCATTGAAGCCGAAGCTGAGGAGAACCTCATCGATTTTGACGTCCTTTTACCGTCATCACCAGACATCTCTTCACTTTCTCAGACGAGTCCTGAAGCGCTTGCCGACCCTCAGTTGAAGGTGGACGTGGCTTCCAGACGCTCAAAGGTTATCACCAAGGGCAATGCGTCCATCTCTCCAGGCAGAGGTATCCGCTCGAGTAACAAGGCCTACAACCGACGCGGGTCTGCAGGAAACAAGACCGTATCACCTCTTGGCCAGCGCAACACGACCAAGGGTAAGGTTGAGACGGGTAGAGAGAAGGTCGACCATGGCAATGGCGTTTCGAGAAGAGGCAGAGCCAAGACAAACGTGGTCGCAGAGGTCGCAGCCAAGGCTACAGGCGAGACCAACATGCAGTAGACGGTGAGGCTTGGGAGCCGTCTCCTCAGTGCTGGGACTCTTGGTTGATTCCTTGTTGATTCCGTTAAGCTTGCGGGTAGTCGGCGGCGTTCACCCCGAGATGTTTAGGCATGTAGTCCGATAGTCGAATACCAGGCTGGTTGAAGAGCATCGGCCCGACTTTTCACTGAATTGTTGAAGAAACGTTTAAAGTTGGCATACTTGTCCAGCCAGTATCTCTCGGCTAAGATGAGGATTGAATAATGTAGCTTGGCAATGCAACACTATCCTTGTCCGACAGAGATCTGAATTTTTCTCTTTTTCTCTTTGTTTTTTCTTCGGAAGCTGAAGGAACCTTGCGCCGGACCGAGATGAGGCTAAGCAGAAAACAACAACACTTTGAACTAGGATAAAATTCTTACGGAGATTCAAATGGATCATCCAACTCCACAGCTGACTAGTATCAACGTACAATAGTTGAGATGGCTTGCAGTCCGTATCGAAAGCCTTGTTGCCCTACATGATGGCCTTGTTACTCCGACCGCGGCCTTGTTATTTTGCTCCGCCACGATCTTCGAACGACTCAAGTGCCTCAGCCAAGACACCCCAACCTTCTAGCGCCTTTCCAACTTGCTTCTGTCCTCCCCGCGTGCCAGGTGCTGTCACAGTGCGACGGTAGAGACGCACGATATTGCCGAGAAAGAGGTGACGTCCGCAGAGAATGTTGTCTCATACCCTCTCTATGGTCATACCTCAGTCTGGACAGCAATTGTGCATTTCTTCACTGCTCACCGTGAGAGGTCAACCGTTAGATGTCGACCAAGTTGAGCACGCGGAAAAGGTCGAACATTCAACTATCGATCTCCAAGACTCTTACTAGGAAGCCGGTTCTAGCCAAGGTGGATACTCAAAGGATTCCGTTGGCCAGCACCGACATTTTCGGCCGCATGGCAAATACTTGGGCCGACTTGGCCTGCGTTGTGTATGGGTAAAGTAGTCTGGCCGTGGGGTGATTGGACTCCATGGAGTAGATTGGACTGGGGTTCTGGGGGCTCCACAGCAAGATCGACCATATCATTGCGGAGTGTGGAGCCAAGGTTTGTCTCGTGCTCAATTCTCACTGTTCTTCCCCCTCTTTAATATATAAAGCCTGGACGATCACCCATTGGGAGTACAAGAACGCCCACAGTCCATTCTCTCTTTTCACTAGGACCTTTTCTCTACTCGTTACTCGTACAATATTCCTCTTTCTTACCTTTTGTCTTCCATTCAAGAACAGTCGTGAGACAATACCACGATGGCGAGCCGCAACAACTCGATCGTTGCACCGCTTCCAGATTCTGTGGTCAAGAAGCATGGCGTCAAGACCATTGAAAGCAACAACGCAGTCACTGGCGCCCAGAACCTTACTCTCAAGCAGTCAATTCTGCCCGTCTGTCTGGTCACCATCCTTTTCTTCCTGTGGGGTTTCGCCTATGGACTTCTCGACGTCTTGAACGCACACTTTCAAACTGCTCTCAACATTACCAAGGGTCAGAGTGGTGGTCTCCAGGCTGCCTACTTCGGTGCTTACGCTATTGGACCTCTAACTTACTCTGGTTGGATCGTGAGGAGGTTTGGTTACAGATGGGCCTTCATTACTGGGCTTTGTATCTACGGCGTCGGTGCTTTTATGTTCTGGCCATCCGGTCTCAAACGCTCTTTCGGCGGATTCTGCGGATCGTGAGTATCTTCTTAAAGCAGTCTCTCCGCGTGGTGAAGGCAATACGTACAGCTATCAGCGCGGAGATGAACAACATTAAGATTGCTAACACTAACCCAGCATGTTCATCGTCGGATCAGGTCTATCAACTCTGGAGACTGCTGCTAATCCCTTTATTGCTACCTGCGGTCCTGCAAAGTACTCTGAATTGCGTCTTACTCTTGCGCAAGCCTTCCAAGCTGTGGGAACAGTCGTCGCCCCTATCCTGGCCAGCCATGTGATCTTCAAGAACGTCGACGATACCTCCCTCCAGTCAGTACAGTGGGTTTATCTAGGAATCGGATGCTTCGTCTTCATCCTTGCCGTCGTCTTCTTCTTCGCTCCAATTCCTGAGGTTACCGACGCCGATATGGCTGCTCAGGCAGCATCTAGTGGTACTCAAACCGCCTACGAAGACAAGCCTTTGTCTAAGCAGTACACTTTATTCTTCGGAGTGGCCGCACAGTTCTGCTACGTCGGTGCGCAGTGTGCATACGCTGGGTGTGGCTCCCGTCCAAATTGGCGAGATCGTGCTAATTAAATATTTGTTTAGGTATTTTATCAATTTCGTTTCTGCCGTACGTCCCGGAACCTCTCATGCTACTGGTGCCAACCTTCTTGCTGTTGCCCAAGGATGTTTCGCGATAGGTCGTTTCATCGCGAGTGGTTTGCTCAAAATCACTAAGCCCCGTCTGGTCCTCATGGGTTTCCTTTCCGGTGTAGTCCTCTTCGCATGCTTGACCATGGGTCTTAAGGGCAATGCTGGTATCGCATCGATCTCGCTGGTCCTGTTCTTCGAATCATGCGTCTTCCCTCTGATCTTCGCTCTGGCGATTAGAGGTCTCGGTCGTCACTCCAAGCGCGGTGCCAGTTTTATCGTTGCCGCTGTATCTGGTGGTGCTTTGTTCCCTCCCGTCCTCGGTACTGTTGCCGACCACATCGGTACTCAGAAGGCCTTCTTTATCCCTCTGATTGGCTTTGTCATCGCATGGTGCTTCCCTCTTTACCTTAACCTGTTCAAGGCAAAGAGCTTGGATGGCTGGACTGAGGACAAGGCTCCGTCGGCTTCTACTGAGAAGGACGTTGAAAGCATCATCGACGATGATGATGAGAAAAAAGGTGCTGCTATTGAGCACCAAGAGATTAAAGCCTAGATGTAAGCACAGGGCTGAAGTAGTTTGGTCAATCAACAACTAGATGCACATAGGATGAATCGAGAGTATCACGAATTTTCGCGCATATCACATCGATATCGCATCCACCTCACTGTTCAAGTCCCTCAAACCGTGAGTTTTCTCTAAACTATGAGATATCCCTCCAACAATAGATGGTGACGGTCTTCAAGATAAAGACAGGGTTGTGTTGCGCGAAATGATCGGCAACCTCGGCAAAACATCGTCCCGCTGGCCTTCACATCACAAACTCCCCAGCATTGCACTCCGTGCGCACCTTGATGCGTACGCAATGATCGATGTCTTACCCTTCGAGATCGCATATGCTGGTCGCGAGCGATGTGTTCGCACGCTCGATGATAGGCACTGCTCACCTGATAACGCGGAGCAACAACCGGTCCATCCGAAAACTAGATTAATACATGGGTTGTCACGTCACTAGGTGTGCCTGCATCATGGATGTCTATCATATGGGTATCCTCTTTTGACGTCAATCACCTCCGGACGTGTCGGACTCCTATGTTGATAGAACCAAGATGTAAATGAAAATGGCTGGTCCTCTGTCTTCTTTCTGGCATCTGACTGTATACAATAACTCGTGATCGCATCGCGAGTCGCTCTTTCTACAAACAACAGAAATGACAATGTCTCGGTTCTCGGCGGATGATGATCTTGTGATACCATGGTCTTATGTGGACTATGGACTTCAAGACGATGAGGCTACGGAACAGCACAAGGCTCACAGAGGTCAACAGCTACACAAGCGTTCTATCCGACATTATCGACATGCGACCTCAAAATGGGGCGCTGCATTGGAGAATTTCAGTCCTTTGGTACATAACACTGACCTAAACACATGATTTGACAGACAGAGGTTGACTTGTCTAGTGGTTTGCTCTCTGCATATCATCAGGAGGTATTGCCGAGGTGCTAAATGGACCGTTCCCATATCCTGCCCACTGGCTTGTAGTACTGGCTACTATCCTCTATGTCACAGAAATTGTCTTGTTCTTCACCTTTCTGGCCCTACTCATAGCAAAATGGGTCATCTACCCACACGTCGCTGTCCGACGCATTATGAGAGATCCGGATGAACTCGGAACTTATGCTATTCCTCCCATCGCATTAATGACCATTGGCGCGCTCACTATCACACAAGTCAGCGATGGCCCATGGGGCGGTCATGCTTTCACATTGGTCGGTTATGTAGTTTGGTGGATAGGTGTAGCTTGGATATTCATAACTGCTATAGTGGTTCTGACTATCTTGTTCTATACTGGAAACCAAGCGGATAGGTTCATGACTCCTGTCTTGTTTATGGCGCCCGTCGGACTTGCTACCGCTGCTACCGAAGCTGGACTCATCACCATCTATGGCTTCGAGATGTCCTCCAGACTTGCCGTGCCACAACTCATTGTTGGTTATTTTGCTGCTGGTGTGGCTTTCTTTATGGCTATCTTGCTATACACTGTATTTTTTCATCGTTTACTGGCGGCCGGATGGGGTCCTGCCGCAAAGCGAGCTGGACTCTTCATCTTGGTACGTGTAATACTATCATTCGGCACTGACACATACTTACCGTTGCCTATCAGATCGGTCCATGTGGACAACTCGCAACAGCATTCCAACTGCTAGGTGAATCTGCATCCGCTTACATGCGGTTTGCACAGTACAAGCCTTCGGCCGTCAAGCCTCCGACATCCGGCACTTTCTGGACCGAGCAAACTGCACAGGGTGTAGACGGCGCTGGTATCTTTCTGGCCTTACTCCTACTAGGCTTCGATTACCTCTGGTTCTGTGTTGCCATCATCGGAGTTGTCGACGTCTTTGTGAGGAGACAACAAAGTTATTCTTTGGTATGGTGGTCTATAGTCTTCCCGACTGTAACGCTTACTACAGCTTGGCTTGAGTTGGCTTCTTCTATGGATTCTCCCACCTTCAGAGCCCTTACTTGCGCCCTGACTGTCTTTTTAGTGATTGCTTATTTCACCAATATGGCCTTTACACTGCGAGGGTTGCTCAATGGATCGTTGATCTTTGGCGGCAAGTCCCAGTTGGAGATCGAGGAGGGGATGATGAAGAAGGCGCAAGACGAACTAGAAAGCCAAAAATCAGAAGTGTAGACTTGAATGGGGAATGGTCTCCCATCCCGAGATATAGGGGTTATCATAAGCTATAGAAATGCACAGTTGCAATTAAAATATGAGGCTAGCCATTGAGATAGCCTGTAATGGGGGTTTCTCTGTGGAAACCACATTATTCTTGAAAGTATTATGCATTTCTATAGCTACACTGTCACTGTCTTTTGCACGGGGAGGATCTAAACTAATCCGGAATGTGGCTAGGGTCAATTACACCTACCAGATCAAGGCATCAGCCACCTTACCTTTATGAGTTATTTAGTCTATATGCTCGAGTATGGACAATAAATGCTGAAGGATGGAAGGTGATGCTTCGGCTCCGAGCTCCGAGCCGATATATCCGACAACCACCTGAGTCCCATGGAGCATCGAAATCAGCACAAGGCAGCAACGCCATTGTCAGGTCCAATGCTGCAGCCAAGCATAGTATAAAGCGAGTGGTGGAACCTGTGCTGGAGAGAATGCTCACACCAAGTTTCCAATACATGCTACTTCTTTTCCTGAGGCCAGTCCAAACACTCAGCAATTTACACAACCGCAGCAACGAGCAATTACTATTCTTCAGACATGAGCAAAGGCACTATGCATGCTGCAGTCATTGATGCCTGGGGTGCATCGCCAAAGTACACTCAAGTCCCCATCCCAACACCCGACTCAGATGAAGTTCCGGTCAAAGTGATGTGCTCTGGCCTGCACATTGTGGTTCGCTCTATCGCCAGCGGTAACCACTATGCCTCTGGAGTCTTGCCTTATACTCCCGGTGTCGATGGTATCGGCTACCGCCTTTCCGACAACAAACTGGTCTACTTTATCAGTTTCCCTGGTGGTGCCTACCAAGAAATTCTTAACGTTGAGCGCCGCAAGATGGTAGAGCTGCCTGATGGTATCGATCCTTATCAAGTCGCTGGCTATGCAAATCCTGCACTGTCTAGCTGGATGGCATTGAGAGCGCGAACAAAAGAGCTGCCTGAGAACTTCACCGTACTTGTCATGGGTGCCACTAGCGCTAGCGGCAAAGTTGCTGTCGAGGTTGCACGTGTCCTGGGTGCTGGGAAGGTCATTGGTATGTCTCGCAACGCGGCAACACTCTCAGAAGTTGGGGTGGATGAGATGATCGTTCTCGACGACAATCTTTCAAACACAGACTGTAGTGCTGCTGCTGGAGTGGATGTCATCCTCGACTATTTGTACGGACCCGTTGCGCAGCACGTTCTCTCTACCGTCAACTTCACCCGTCCAGTACAATATGTCCATATCGGAGGTCTTGCCGGCACGGAAATGATGCTGGCGGGTCATGTACTCAGGTCTAAAGACATCACCATTCGTGGAGCTGGTCCTGGTAGCTGGTCTCGCGAAGCCATGCGACCAGAGATCCCCAAGATCCTAAACGCTTTCAAGACTTTCAAGACGCAGAATGTCAAGGTTGTACCCTTGAGTGAGATCGAAGAGCACTGGCACAACAAGAACGAGCGTGTTGTCTTCACACCCTGAATCTCCTATTGATCGTTTAGCGACAATAACAATGGCAAGTTTCATTGAACTCTATCGAAGAGTAACCGTCAGAACAATAAAACATTTTAACTCCTTGTGAGTCGCTAGAGCAGATCCCTTATTTGCCTTTGCGTGAAACTTCGCGGTATCTGCCAATCCACTCAGGCTTGCCAAAGAGGACGTAGAATCTCCATGCCAGAGCAGGCAGCAATACAGAGCTAGCGCCAAGTAAAGCATTCCTGCTCCATCCACTGTCGTCCCCATGCACGAAAGCTTTGTACAGTGTTACAGCCGTAACACCGACTTCGCCAGCCGAGAGGGTGTAGTAAGTAGGCACTCTGCTCTCAATGCCACGTCTAGTATTCGGTATGGCCAGAACCAAAGGAGTAGCGAGGGCGTAAACCAGGGCGCCGGTGACTTGGGTCCAAGTCACTGCAATAGGTGTCATATCGGAGGGTGAGTTTACGAGCATGCTCAGGAAGCTCCTGGGGAAGAAGACCATCCATGTTCCACCAATGACATTGGCCATGGTTTCAAAGCCCAAGGCAAACCGCATCACACCTCCTGGAGCATTTGGATCGACTTCGATGTCTCCGGAGCCAGAGTTTGAGGTAGGGTCGATGTAACCACCAGGTTGAAGTGTGTAAGGCATGTTGTATGAGCTGTCTGGTACTTGGACCGCTAGTTGGCTCTCTGTGAAGGATGTCTGTACTAAGTGAAGCTTTTCGGAAATATCAGCTACCTTGACCAGGATACCATGTGGACAAGATGTTTTTTAGATGGCCTTACCACGAAATTCAGTACGTATGAGGGCAGAGTTTAAGGACAGGATTGATGGCACATCAAGAGCAGTTATGGTGGTTGAAACTTGACCATGATGTCGTCACCAGCTATGACTAGGCGGGGCAGTTACCATGATACCTCGGTCAACTGTATGACAATTCCGTATATGCTATGGAATTCCGTAGCAATACACATCATCTCTTATCTTTTGAACAAGAGTTATTCGGGTGATACAAGATGTAGTGAGCGATGGATCTACCAATGTGCGACTGCAAGAACATGGCGGGGCAGGAGCGACAGAGCCGGAGATGAGCAGATCAGACAGCACGGCATTACTTCGGCTTGGCTGCAGCGAGTGCTGTGTCCTCAAGCTGCATCTGGGGATCGACTTGAGCTCGAGCATCCCACCATATTGCTAAACCCACCAGGCAATTGACAGGATGGCCGACTTTGTCAAGGGTCTCTTTGGAGGCGCAAACCCATCTCCGGCCAGTGCTGTGCCATCGGCCGACTCGGGTGCGTTTCGTCCTGGTTCAACGTCGCTCGCCATTGAGTACTGACTGAAGGTACTGCTAGACTTTGCCGACTTCGCAGACGCACCTTCTCCTAAGCCAGCTTCTTTGTCGAGCACCATCACTAGTCGTCCTGCTTATCAGACCTTCGGCGCAAAGATCGATATCTCGGATCGTCCCTTTACCAAGTGGTACAACGTCCACGAGCGCGTGACCTGGAGCGATTTCAAGACCGAAGCCTTCGTCGTCCCCTTCCTTTTGCTCACCATCTTCATTCACTTCTGGGGTGTTCGCGCCAACCGCCGTCGCGCAAATGCTTGGATCCGCAGCCACGTCAATGTTCTTGAAAACGAGTTCGCTCACGTTGGCTTTGGCAGAAAGCTCGATCTTGCCAACGTCTCTCCCGATGTCGCCATGTCTGCTGGTGACAAGATCAACCCTGAAGTTTTGCGCGAGAAGTCCAAGGACGTCTTCCTCAGTTACGCTACCGGTCGCCAGAATGTCGCCTGTGTCGACGTGAAGCTTAGCCTACTCAAGCGCTACAACCCCTTGGCCCTGATCAGTGAGCTCGGTCTCGGTTTCTTCTTCGAGAGCATGGCTGGCAGCGGCGAGAAGGCTGAAATCACTGCTTATACCTTTGATGGCAAGGAGGCTCAATTCATTCCCCGCGCTCGTGGTGAGGAAGAGAAGCGTTTCAAGGACACTACCTACGACGGTTTCATCTTTGCCATTGTCAACAAGGACTCGATGAGAAGGGTCCGTGAGGAGCGCTACGACGTCTCTCTTACCACTACCAAGGATCACCAAAAGCTTCCTCCTTGGGTCAGTGTCATGAGCGAGAGCGCCGAGGTTACCGAGTCACTTTTGACCCAGGAGTTGGCAAACGCCATCAAGGAATGCGGCGACGATCTTGAGTCTTTGATTGTCACTGACATGCCCGTTGACGCCCCAAAGACGTGAGCAAAACTAGCTTTACAATTTTGATCGATACTGACCTAACTTATAGTCTTGACGATCTGGTCCCCAAGAAGCGTCTCACACTCACTCTGAAGCTCAACTCTGGCACCAACACGATGCCTCTCTTCTCCTACTTCCTTCGCATGCCCGATCAACTCGTCTCCAGCGCTCACTTCCGTCCCGAGGTCATGCGCCGTATCCGCCAGACTCGCGAGGAGGAGGCCAAGAAGGTGCGCAAGGTTATCGAGGCAGAGGGTGCCGAAGACAGAAAGTTGCTCAGCGACAAGGCCAAGAAGGAGCAGCGCGATCGCAAGCTCAAGGGCATGAGCGCAGACGAACAAAAGCGTTTCCTTGAGAGAGAAAGAGAAAAGGAGCAGAGAAAGAGAACAGGCAGACAAACCATGCGTGCCTAGAGTGCCGCCGCCGTCAGCAAATGATTGTCAAGCGCCCAAACGTCTCGAGTTTTCGAGAAGAGGAGAACTATCGTTCTTGTATATTATTCAATCGCCAAAACAACACAGTGTAGAAATAAAAGAATGGATTCTCCAAGAACGTGTTAGATTTGGTCGGCTATGGTTGCAAGGTGGCTGACATGCAGGCACGATGCAGCTCAAGAGCGCCACGTTTATGCAAGTTGATCGTAACACGAAATCAAGTAGACAGGTCACTTATCGAGCACTGAAATCGACGGTAGTCGCAATAGCTCGACCGACTATGATGTTCAATCTGTGATTGAGAGTGGCATAGCACTGGGATTGTCTTGTCCAATGACTCGGTGTCCCTCTATCGCCCGTTCTAGCGATCAAATGTGCCAAGGCGACCGAAAGTGGACGACGTTCCTTCCCCGGGCCCCCGTGGGCAGCGGTTGATCGACATCGTCGAGACCCTTGGAGGAGGGATTCACTTACGTCACACTAACAAGTAGAGCTGTCGAGTCCAAAACACGTCCCCTTGGTTTCGACTCAAACCTTCCCAACCTTCTAGCAAGCTGTCAATCTTGAGAGTTTCACTTTTTATACGTCTCGTCTTCACCACTGACTTTTCCTTATACTCGGTGAGTGCTTCAAAGCTGTTTTCTATTGCTTTCAAGCGTCTTCAACATCTCGACATGGACACGTTGGAGCCGTCTTGTTGGGCATGAGCAACGACTGAGCTCTCGATGACCTTGGCCATGCTACTGCGGTCCTCTGACTCGGACATGTAGAGTGGCCAGTTTTGCTCCATCTTCTCGTCTTTGCGTTACTGCTGCTGAGCTTGTCCGAGGCTTTGTGCTTAGCACTTTCCTTTGTTCACCATTATTGTACCACCGACCCATTCTTGACAGCACATCTGACTGTAGAGACAGCATCCAACCTCCTTCATCATGTTCAGCAGAAGCGTCCTCCGCCAGGCCACCCGGATGGTGGCCCCTGCCCGACCTCTTGCCATGTCGGCCAGAAATATCTCTGTCACACCCTTCATGCGCGACCAGGAAAAGCCCATTCCGGAAGAGAAGGGAGAGCACGTTGGTTCCTTCTCCAGAACTGATGACTCGATCGAGATTCCCTTCGATGAGAAGGCTGTGCCCAAGCAAGAACCCGTCCAAGGCCGCGGAGGCTTCCACTTCCAAAGAACTCTCGCCTCTTTCTCCCTCGAAGACAAGACCGCTGTCGTCACTGGCGGTGCAAGAGGTCTGGGTCTGGTCATGGCTCAGGCACTGGTTGTTTCTGGAGCAGATGTCGCCCTCGTCGATCTCAACAGTGCGTCTCAGCAGCCCTAATTCTGGACTTGCCCACCACTGACACCATAACAACAGAGGAGGAAGCCGAGAAGCAAGCAAAGGAACTGGTCAAAGTCTTCAAGGACGAAAATCCTGGCGCCGATAGAGTACCAAAGGTCTCTGGCCACTACTGCGATGGTGAGTTTCTTGGGTCATGAGCATAGAAACAGCGACTGATCTTCTGTAGTGAGCGACGAGAACTCTGTTGAGAGCGTCCTCTCCGATGTAATTAGCCAGCACGGCAAGATCGACAACCTTGTGACTTCAGCAGGCTTCACTGAGAACTTCGACGCCATCAAGTACCCTATCGACCGCGTGAGAAAGCTCTGGGGTGTCAACGTCGACGGCACTTACCTCTTCGCTACTGGAGTTGCCCGTCATCTTATGGAGCGCAAGGCTCCTGGCAGTATCGTCTTCATTGGAAGCATGAGTGGTGCCATCGTCAATGTTCCCCAGCCTCAGGCTCCTTACAACGCTTCCAAGGCCGCTGTCCGTCACCTCGGCCGCTCGCTGGCAGTCGAGTGGGCCCACGCTAACATCAGAGTCAACGTCATTGAGCCTGGTTACATGGTGTGTATCAAAGCGAAATCGCCTGAGAATGAGACTAACATGAGACACAGCTCACTGCTCTGACTGAGAAGATCTTGAACGAAAACCCCGATCTAGGTAACAAGTGGACGAGTTTGATTCCTCAAGGCAAGATGGGCCGCCCCGTACGTTCTTCATCTACACTGCGTGACGAAATATCGTGCTGAAACTTGCTTGATAGGTTGATTTGATGGGTCCTGTTGTTTTCCTCTGCAGTGACGCCTCCAACTATGTTACCGGAGCCGACCTGCGTGTCGATGGTGGTTACACCTGCACTTAAGCTTCTGACCACTGCCTTCGGGGGCTCACGCCTGCTACCAAGGATGGACAAGCCGCTAGTATTTCCACCTTCAGCCAGAAAAGGGGGTTCACTGTACCAACAACTAACGACAGAAAATGCATGCTATGGAGCGCTTCGTAATTGATGATAAATGGAAACTTGATTTGATGATCTTACTCTCTCTATCGGCTCCCACACCTGTTTCTGAGTCCACTTGTTGTTTTTTGATTATCGCAGTAGCACAGCCGTAAGATCCTGAATCAAGGACTCTTGAGTAGTTGTGAAGCATTGGACTAAGCTCAGTCTCATGCTTCAAGGAACATGTTACTCATGGACATATCGTTCTCTGAATGGTACGTCACATTTCTTGAGCTGGTCTATACGATTAAGACGAGCCATCCTGGTATAGCGAGTGCCACAGAATTTTGCTGACTTGGTGATATGAGCATACAACATTTCCTTGGCCTCTGAGTCTGTCAACCAGGATTTAGCAACTTGCCTCTGGCCTGATGTGTCTTTGCAGGTGATCAGACACTCTTTGACAGCAATTTGGTCACACTTTCATTTCGCTATATCCTGAAGACACGTGTAACGGTGTGTAGAAGCGTACAATGTACGATTGAGAAGGTCAAGTGCCATTGCTGATTCTAGAACAGTGTCCACCTGATTTTGTGGCTAGCATACGGCCAATCCGTTCCCTCTGCCACGCGCAAAAACATGATCTGTTTTGCGGGATTATGTGTATGAGTGAAAGATCGATAGAGTATTTCGGAGTGGTGTTGATGTGTTTTCACTGACGATTGACAATCAACGCATGAACATTGACAGAAGAGGGGAGGCTGTCGTGTGTCTCCTCCTCCATGTTCATGGAGCCTTCTCGCGCATGAAGTTGCGGGCAAAAAAGAAAGTGTTAATTCCGGTGGTGGTGATGAGTTTGCACTGACGATAGGCAGAACGTGAAGAGGCCTACTGAGGGGCATATGTTGTTATGCGTTTGGCCATGAACAGTTGTTATGCGTTTGACCATGATCACGTCCAGGATGTGTTGTGCCTCGTGCAATCGCATGCGAGATGGAGATCTCGATAAATATCGTTCAATGGCCTGGATCTTTTTTTCCCTCTTCCAGATTCAAGTGTTAGGTTTTGTTCAGAGTCATTCAAGTTCTCAGAACCGTCTACTTACTCTGATAATCACTTCCCATCTTACCCCTGGATCATGGAGCAAACTTGCAGAATCAATCGAGGTCTTCGTTACCTCTGTCTGGATCAGTACAAGGACTCATCCCCTGAACTCGTCACAGCCAACATCATCAAACTTCGATTGCTCCAGTCTTTTGACTTGAGTGTGGTACATCTCCCAGCTCACCCTGGGTTTCCACACGATGGTGCAGTTCGTATACCGCAGGACCCCTCAGAGCCTGAACGCCTTATATGGTTCGACTTTATGGTCCTGCTCGAGGATGAAGCCGACACTGCAACCCGCTACGGAACCAGAATGATGGCTCAAGCTGGTAACGCATCACCACCAGCTTTCTATATCGTCATCTTCACAAACTCGCCAGGCTACATGGCTATCGTGCCACATGCTGTTGCTTGGCGAGAAAGGGAATCTGATTCCTTCGACATAATCGGCACTGGCATTACAGGTCCTTACTTCCCGTACCTGATGCAAGAACATCTTATACCCTTGGCTCTCCAAAGGATCTCGATGATACCTTGGGGGAGTCTGTATATGAACCCTGGCACTGACGTGGTATTGAGCCGTTGGTTCCCTCCCATGACAGAGTCACCAAGAGATTCTCCGACTGTTCCTCTGCGCTCTGGAGCCCCTCCTTCGAACAGCGCAGGCAAGAAACGTCGTCGTGAGTTCGACTCGGAGAAGGACTTTACGAGACCGGCTCCTGCGTTGAGAGAGACGCAGTCTTCTGGGATGATGCCTCCAGTTGGGATCTCTGATCTTGGGACTGATGCCGAATGGACAGAGCAGGATCTGTTTGGCTTTGACTGGCTGCCCTTCGATCAATCGGTGCTCTCGGTGTTGCCGGGGACTGCTGCTGAATCGTTGCATGGAGCCGGCGTTGCGGAAGGTCAGCAACCGCTCGAGGATATATATCCGATCTCATCTCAACTCGGTGTTCCCTCAAATAATGCCGGGATTGCTGGCGAAGGTCTTGATTATATAGGATATGATCTGCCTGAGATGTGGTTTGGAAGTTTTGAGGGTATTGAGAAGGAAGCTCAGTGGGCTGGTGAAACAGAAAGCCTTTTGCCAGCTCCCCAAGCCGGCCCTGCGACTACTGTCAATGCACAGCAGTCGAAGTCAGCTGCCGTCCTGAGAGCGATCGCACCTGCCCCTTTGGCTGTCGAGGCAGGTCCGAGTCACTTTTCTCCAGCCGCAGCACCTGCCGGTTCTCCTTCTGACCCTTATCGTTCATCTCCTGCTGTGCTCTCCTCGTCTGGAGCAGACGTTACAGGATCCGAGCCCGAGGAAGACGACGAGGCAGACGCCCCTCCGCGTCGACTCATCGAGTTGCACCCCGAACATCCATGGTGCAACCATATATACCTGCCTCCCTCCACACACGACATCCTAACTCAACTCCTCGCACCAGACACCGTCTGCCTACCCGTCATCACTAACCCTAGTGATACCATCGACGGCAACCCCATGCCTCTTTCCGTTCTCTCCATCCCACATCCTTGCCTGCACGTCCTGTCAAGCCGCCTATCACCAGACACGTTCTTCTTGCTTCCCAGCCGCTGGGTCGATTTCTTCCATTGCAGTTTGACTCAACTGCTCAACAGCACCACAGGCGAAAGCAAGAAATCGGCTTTACGTGGCACCAACAAGATCGTCACGGAGAATCCGACTGTGCGCGATGCGTTCCAGAGGTACGGGATCCAAGGCGTGGTTGGAGCAGCAGCACTGAGCTGGGGGTTGTGGGACGAGTGGACGAGGGAGTTCAAGAGGAAGACTCCGCGTGGGATGACCAGGGAGGAGGACAGGAATGCTTGTTGCTCGGTCAGGGAGGTTCTCCAGGTCCAGGTTGATTGGTCGATGAGGATGTCTGCTGATATGATGATGTGAGGATTGAACTGTTGGATGTTGCAAACTCACTTACAAGGAAGGAATGACTAATGACATAATTTAATGTATATATCATGCAGAAAGCTTCATGTTATATGGACAGGGCGCGGTCCTGCAGGGAAGGCTGTATTGGTTTGTTTATATATGCTTGTGTTATATAAGGACGTGAGTCTTACTCTATCTGCTTCCGATTCTGTGCTTTAAGCTTCGTATCTAGATTTACCACGAGTCTAGTTCTGTACAGTGTTCTTGGCAGACTTAACCTCTACTCTCGTGTTGTTTGGATGAGCCTTCATGACTGGGCAGGGAAGCCAATGCCAAGTAGAAGTGCCGGCTCATCAACTTTGTGGTGAGAGTAGCTCAACACACCAACACCGCCAGGCTCCATCATCAAGTTGAGGTTCATATCCAGAGGGTAGCCCAACCATCTCTTTGCGAAACATCTGGTGAGGTGACCATGAGCGACCAGAACAACATCACAAGGCTCTTCGCCGTTCATGTTAGGGCCCTGGAGTTCTCTGATCTTGACGATCAACTCGTCGATACGAGCAGCCACCTGATCAGGCGATTCGCCGTCCTCACATCCATCACGCCAGATATCCCATTTGCGCTCAGTGTCCAAGCCTTTGGACTTGCGCAACTCGCGGATCTCAGCGGGCTTGAGGCCTTCGTAGGCACCATAGTCCCATTCACCAAGTTGCTCGGTGGTCTGGACCTTTCCCTGTTCTCTGAGAGCGGCTTCTTGCTTCTCACCAAAGAGCAGAGAAAAGGTGTGCTGGGCACGTGTACGAGGAGAAACCCAACACATGCCAATTTTGGAGGGATCGATGAGCTTGTTGTTGCCGACGGCGATGGCGCCGGTGCTGCGGACTTGAGACTCGCCGTGGGCTGTCAGAGGAATGTCGGTCTTGCCTGTGTGCTTGCCGGACATGGACCATTCGGTCTCGCCATGGCGGATGAGGAAGACACGAGGAGTGCCGGCGTCTTTGTCGGGCATGGTCGTGGTACTGTTAGATGTCAGTCAGATACTCGATATCGGTATGATTCTGAATATGTATGCGTTGCAGAATCAGATGGTGGATCATGATTGAGGTAAAGAGACCATCAATGGTTCGGTCAACCTCAATGCTATCGACCACATTCTAGACCATCAAGTCTCTTGTTAACAATGTTTACGAAGAGCATATCGCTACATGAACATGGACGTAGCCACAATATAAAACGTTCTTGAAATTTGTACAAGTAAACCCTTTCACCTCATTACAGGTCAAGCGCGAGATGGTGAAGTTTGAGAAGTTTGAGAGTAACGGAACAGAATCAGAACTTACTGATGTAAGATAAAAATATAAATTGAGAATGCAGAAGATGAGAGGTATTATCGAAGCTGCCAAAAGGTCAACAAGATGATGTGCGCACAGACCTTTGTGCATGACGCCGAGCACAAATTAGAGTTTGGATTTAGCGGCAATTCCATGAGTCTGCGAAACCTCTCAGATACTGCTGAATCATTCTTTGTGCTGATCGAGAGTGCCATTTGTCTCGAAACACCTTGAGACCTGCAGCACAAGAAGCAACAAGAACCCCAGGTCAAGACACCTCGTTTGCGTGGTTGAAAAGTCCGGTCTTCCTGTTCGTCAACATGGGTCAATTCAACAAGGATGGCACGGGGAGCATCGAGCTCATCCCCGGCATCGATATCCACACTATGGGCATTGGACTAATCACCCTCGTTGTCGCCGGTGTCGTGTCTCTCTGGTTCTATGCCAACTACATCTACGATGAGGATGCCGCGCGTGCTTTGACAGCCACCAAGAAGCCCGTTTCGACAGAGATTGTTTCTTTGCGCATCTACCCCATCAAGTCATGCCGTGGTATCGAAGTCCAAGATACCAGACTTCTCAAAACTGGTTTGGATCTGGATCGCCAGTGGATGTTCGTTGATGCGAAGACCCGCCAATTTTTGACAATCCGCTCTGACCCTTCCATGACTTTGATCGATACTGGACTCAGTGGAGACGGCAAAGGCAAGTGGACAGACTTGCATGTCAGCATCCACGATACCGACAAGCACATCAAGATACCTTGTTACCCTACTGCTGAATGGCTGGAAAAGAACACCAAGCTTACAAAGGTCGAAATCTGGGGCGAGGACACCGATGGTTGGGAGTACAGTGACGAGATCAATTCTATCTTCAGCGAGTACTTCAAGAAGCCCGTTGCTCTGATCTACAAGGGCCCTACTCCCAGAATCGCTCGTGGAAACGGCAGTCCTGATCTCTACGGCAAGGAACAAGAGCATCACTTTGCCGATGTCATGAGCATTCAAGTCGCTTCCGAGGCTTCTCTCACCGACCTCAACACTAGACTTGAAGCTGCTGGCCATGATCAGCTCACCATTGAACGTTTCAGACCCAATATCATCGTCAAGGGAAACAAACCTTGGGACGAGGACAGCTGGAAGAAGGTGTGCATTCGTACTACTGATCACCAACGCGAAGCAATCTGGAAGGTTAGTCTCGATGTTTTGTGTCACTGTGCTCGCTGCCAGGTGCCCAATGTCAACCCTGACACAGCCGAGAAGCACGCACACGAGCCTTGGGACACTCTCATGAAATTCAGACGTATCGATCAGGGTGGAGTGGCCAAGTACAAGCCTTGCTTTGGTATGCTATGCATTCCTACAAATGATGGACCAATTTCTGTGGGCGCTGCTCTCGAGATTTTGGAGCGTACGGACAAGCATCTGTACAACACGTCTAGGTTTGAGGATCTGTAGTATGGCTAGTTTCACGTATGACCTAGTGGTCTCTTTCTATACAAACAAACCACAGATGTTTGGAAAGTTGTCATGTGATTTTTATGTCCCTCAATCCCACAATCAAAGGGTGCCCAGAATTCAAGTACAGCATAAGAAGGAAAAATATTGTACAAGGGTATATACGGCGTGTTTGGCATTTCTACCATGAGTACCATTGTCTCTGTCCCTGGATTGGGCGATCAGGCAGAGGAGTCCAGACCTTGGCTTCACGCTGCTTCTTTCTCTTCTCCTCGCGCTCGTTGTATTGTCTGACTCTGGTAGCCTCCTCCTTCAAGACCAAACCGATGTGTGTCCAGGGAGTGCGAAGAATGTTGATCTTGCCCTTCGCACGGTACTCTGGCAACTTTCCGTAGGGTCCTCTACCAACCCATGCTTGGTCGATGTACATTTTGGTAGGGTCTTCGACGGTGTGTCTCTTGCCGTCCTTGAGGCGAATGTCGACAGGCTTGTCTGAATCGGCGACAGTAGGCTGGCCAAGACCCATACCACGGGCAACAATGGCCTCGTCGCGGGCGTACTCGAGGTAGTTGAGGACGGGGACAGCGGCCTTCTTCTTGCTGAAGCGCAGTTGGACAATGGCATCGTCGACGGTCTTGCCGGCGATTTGGCGTGCAATGGGACCCAACTTCTTGATGCTTGTCTTGATGTTCTCGCTCTTGCCGACACTTTCTCTCTCGGTGCGCTTGATAAACATTTCCTTGTTCAAGCGACCACCTTTACGAATGTCGCGCATGACCATCTTGCGTTGCCATCGCTCGCGTGCGACAGGGTGAGGGTCTAGGACGGCGGCCATTGTACTCAAATTGCGACCACTAGCTTCGGTTTCGGCTTCCTTCTCTCCCTCGCGTTCCTGGGCCTGGCGTTCGCCTTCGAAGATGGATGTTTCGGCGAGGTCACCGCGCTGCAGACTATCGGCACCTTGCTTGGTCGGCTTCTTCTTGAGGAATTGGTCCAGTACGGGATTTGTCGCTTGGCCGGGCCTGGAGCTCAAATTGCTGTCGTCCTTTCTCTTGCCAAAGAAGCCCCAGATAGAGCGGCGTCCGAGAGTCTGTGGTGTGGTCGAAGAAGGCGCATGGAGACATTGTAGGCCGCCTGGTGGGCTCGTCAGCAAGACATTCGCTTGCAAGAGACGAATGACAACTCACCATTCTGCAGCAGTCGCCGTGAAGGCGTACGGGCGCTCATTGTGTGTGATTTGTGCGTCTGGCCTTGTCGTCGACCGGGCTTGATGATTCTCTAGAACTTCCTTGCCCGCCCGCAGCGCTAGCGCACTTACAGGCCAAGCAATTTACATGGCGACCCTGTCCTTCGATGCCCTCCTGCGCTGACTCGTTACTCTAACCTGTTTGTGCACCTTCGCACGATACCCAATCTTGTTTTGGTCAGAAGCTCCCATTTACTAGCACGATAGACCGCATGATCCAATTGCATTCCCTCAATTTCAGATTGCTTGACCTTGTAGCCGCACCAGTCTTTGATCGTGACATCTCGATACTACCATCTCTGTACGAGTCATGCTCTAAACATTTTTGTATTGATAATCAAGCCCTGCCCGGCGACTGTGTGCCTAATGCTTGGACTTTTCTGATCCTGCTTTTGTCTCTCTACGAAACAGCCCCTTCATCCTCTCGGACACTCTCATTGTTGCCCCTTTGTCGATCTGTCTACAGGCCCATCTTCAGAATCTTCAATCCACTCCACACTCCGCACCTGACTCTCGTGCTGATTGGACGGCGCAATTGCAACACCGTTACACGCTTCCAGACTCGCAAACTCCTGTGTCCAAACCGTGCCAAAGAGAACAACCTCGTCCCCCTGCCTCACTCTCTTCAGTCTCCCATCTCTCGCATCTTCCCTCGCTCTTCTAGAAGCTGGAGACCCTGCGGCCCTTCCCGCTCTGATCCTTTTCGTCGGAACTTGAAGCCGCTGTCCGCAAACTGCTGTTTGCGCTGTTGGAGTGGTCCCTTGTTTCCTTGACGCGGAGCCACTTCCATCCAAGAAGATTGCTGCTCCGGTTCTTGTCATCTCTCGTGACCCCAATCTAAGTGGTATTCCTCCTCTTTTAGCTAGTCCGGGCCATCCGTTTTGTTTCTTTAATATCTTGATCCATATTGTCGGATTCTGGAGCATTGTCCGCCATGGATATCAATGCCTTGCTGTCACCATCAGAGTCGCCGGCTAAGCCACAGGCTTCAACACAGTCAAATCCTGCAGCGGCTGCCAGGCCGAGGGCACAACCACGTCCTGCCGGCGGTAGACGTACTGCATCGGGTCTCAGCAATGAAATCTCCATGACACCGCCGCCGCCTGAGCCACCGCGTTCAGCGCCTGCACCAGGACAGGATTCAGTCAACCAATATCAGCGGCCCGCATATGTCTCGGCGTATAATGGCGCGCAGGACATGAGAAACTTCAGAAGCAGCCACGACGCTTCGGATGTGAGAGGTTCACACGCAACGCCACAAGCCTACCGACCACAACTTCAATACGTTTCCGGTCGGCACTCGTCAACGCCGCAGATGGAGACTCTAGCAGGTGCGACTGTCCGCGTCACATGACGCAGTTGCCTACAAACGAACAGACTTCTGACTTTGTTTTTAGATCTCGCTTCAATGCAACATCACCAACTGCAAAGACAGCACTCCTTGGTTGATTCACAGTTACCATCCATGTCAGTCATCTGCACCTTTTCTTGACTTGATGATACTGACACATCCGTAGCAACCGTCGCACCAGCTTTGCCCCTCCACTCAACCGCTCTGCTCTTTCTTCCACTCAGGTTGCCATGGCCGAAGCCCCGGCACAAACGCCTGAGCCGCGTACCATCACGGCTGCTTCACTGACCGAACAGGAAATTCAAACCATCACCGAACTGGTCAAGTATCTGGCCGAAAACTCTTACGCTTACGATTCTCACGTACAACTCATCAACCTCTTCCACAAAGGCTTTGTTGCTCATGTCTACGGCACCTCGAATGTGGTCATCAATGATCCGAGAGATTATACTCTTCTCTCTGATATGCGACAAGCACGTGAAGCTATGGATTCTCGATTCGCTGTTGGAGAAGATATCTGGAAAGACTGGATCAACGACGAGGCCATCCTGGCCCGCCAGAGCGAGGAACGCGTTGCTGTCATGGATTTGTGTCAGAAGGCTGTCCAAGAAGAGCCTACTAGCGTCACCCTCTGGTCCATCTATGGCGAGTGGGTCATGCAGACCTATTCTATCGCAAATGGCTTCACCGAAGGAGACCCCAATATCTGGACCGACATCGACAAAGAAATTTGCAAGGAAGTCTTCAGCCGCGACATTTGCTTGAGCGTATGGGAAAGAGCCATCGAGGCCACAGCTTGGCGTATAGATGAGAGCCATCGCATCTGGGATCGTTACATCGACCTTCTGCTACAGGAGTTCCCGGAAACCCCGTCTTCTCAGGCAATCGAGCACGTTAACAATATCTTCATGCGCCGCCTTCGAACTCCGCATGCAAATTGGTCCGAGACTTCTGCTAAATTCTGGCCCATCATCTCAAAATTTAATGCGAACAACTGGGAAGAGATCATGGCCGCTACCAACGAGATGGCCGCCCCTGCTAAGCAACAATTCGCACTCCGAGAATCACACGAGCAAAATTTGCAGCGAGCAGCCGAATCCGGTGACAAAGTTGCCCTCTACAATGCTTTCGCCGAGTACCTCGTCTGGGATCGAAAGAATAAACGTCGCTCACCATTCGATTTTGAGCTGCGATGCTCTTTGTACGAGAGGGCTCTTTTGCGATTCCCCACTGTTATCGAGTGGTGGCTTGATCTTGCCGATTTTGTGTTGAAGACCAACTCACATAGTCCCATCATCTTGACGATCTTGGAAAGAGCCACTAGACATTGTCCATGGTCTGGTGACTTGTGGTCAAGGCGTGTCTTGCGGGCTGAGGTCGACAAGCTTCCTTATGATGAAGTTGAGCAAGTCAAGCACAAGGCTACCAACAGTGGCCTTCTCGATATTGGCGGCATGGAAGAAGTCCTCAAGGTGTATGCTTCATGGTGTGGTTACCTTCGCCGCAGAGCTTTCGCGCCAGACAACACGGATGACGAGATTGACATGGCCGATATGGGCATCACAGGGACTCTCGAGGACGCAAGTGTTGCTGGCAAGAAGGCCTACGGCAGCGATTACAAAGGCGATCCTCTTTTCCGTCTGGAGAAGATCCACGTCAAGTTCCTTCTGGAGGCCCGACGTTATCAGGATGCAAGAATGGTATTTGAGCGTTTGAGGACCACTCATTCTGCTAGTGCTGATTTCTGGCTCTTTTGGTATCACATTGAGATCATGGTATGGGGTCACGAACGCATGTCTGAGGCAGTTCGCATCGAGACGCCTGAGACAGCACCCCACAGTGCCACTTCTGTTTTGCGCGAAGCTCTGCAGCAAAGAAATCTCGACTGGCCAGAGAAGATTCTTGAAGTCTGGCCAGACCACTTTTCCCAGCATGAAAGTCCTGAGGCATTGCAGGAAGCTCAGGCAGACGCTCGTACTGCACAATTCTTCCTGTCTCAGAAACGGGCGAGGGAAGCAGCTGATGCTGCTGCCGCCACTGCCGCTGCCCCTGAAACACAACCTCAAACTAATGGTCTCGAGACTATCCTGGAAGAAGCGTCGACCACATCCAAGAGGAAACGCGAAAACGAAGCCGAGCAAGAGGCCGAAGATGTTGTTAAGAGGAGCAAGACTGGAGAAGAAGACACAGCTCATCCGCCATATAACGAAGCGTCGGCTTCGGCTTCAGCTCAGATCAAACGCGATAGAGAGCACAACACAATCACCGTCAAGGACTTGCCAAGCAATGTTACAGAAAAGCGCGTACGACAATTCTTTAGCGACTGTGGAACCATTCTCTCCGTTGGCATAGTAGCTGACGACAATGCTCCAACTGCGCACGCCACCATCGAGTTCGAAACTGAAGAGGATACACTCTCAGCTAAGACTAGAGACGGCAAGATTTTCGATGGCAACACTATCCGCATACAGTCTGGAACACTTTCAACTCTTTACGTGACGAATTACCCCGCCGACTGGGATGAGGTCAAGATCCGTGAGTTGTTCCAGGATTTCGGCACTGTCGTCAGTGTCCGCTTGCCATCACTCAAATACAACCAGCGACGCCGCTTCTGCTATGTGCAGTTCCTCACGCCCGAAGAAGCGCGTGCTGCTACAGCCTTGGACGACAAAGTCCTTGACAGTCGGCACCGTCTTATTGCTAAGATCTCTGATCCTAATGCCAAAAAGGTCCGCTCGGGTGCTATGACCGAGGGCCGGGAGTTGCATATCGCCAACATCGACTTTACGGCTAGTGAGTCTGACATTCGCGATCTGTTCAAACAGCACGGTACTATCGAGAGCGTCCGCACTATCAAGAATCTCCAAGGCAGATTCATTGGTACAGCATTCATCGTCTTCTCAAAACCTGAGGAGGCAGAAGCGGCATTGGCGCTCAACAACAAGCCTTTGAGGACTCGCCTTCTTCGTGTTACTCTGGCGACGGACAAAAGTTCAGCCAAGAAGGACATTGCAACCAAGGTCATTCGACACAATGCCAGCGGGTCTCCTACGCTTGAGGAGAGTCAAAACGGCTCTGCCGAAGCAGCCAACGGACGTAGAGGATCCACCGCCCCACCTCAAGAGCTTAACGAGGAGACTGCTATGACAGCACGTGAGCGCAAATTGGCTCTGCTCAACCTACCCGATACAGTCAACGATGCCCGCATACAGTCTTTCCTTGAGAACTTTGGTCCTCTTCGTAAGATCACCGTCCGTCGCGACAAGGAAGGTGCCATGGTCGAGTTTGTCAATCTTCAAGATGCTGGCAAAGTCAGTCTGGGAGTTGATTGCAGCCCTCTGGGCCCGGAAGTGCGCATCGGCACCGTCGAGGAACTTCTCTACAAATCAAAGACCAAGCCTGCATCCGATCAGACCTCCAAGCCCGCTACTTCCTTCAAGCCTGCTCAAGCTGGTATCTCGAGACCTGCACAGAGAAGCGGCCCAGCCAGACGTGGCGGGCTCGGGTTTAAGCGTGGCGGTGGGTTCTCTGCTAGCTCTGCAAAGTCGTCCGAAAGTGAAGACAAGGTTATGAGTGGTACTGGGGAGACGGACGCCAAACCAAAGAGCAACAATGACTTTAGAGCATTGTTCAACAAGGGAAAGGAGCCTGGTGCTGCCACCACCGAGGAGAAGCAGGAATAAGTGCATCAACGGCGTGGAGCATTGAATACAAAAGCAGGAAGTGGCGTGTGGAAACAATATTGGTGTCGTTGCGTGGTCGCAAACAATCATATCCAAAGCTTTACAAACACGGATAGACTGTATTATCTTAATAATCACAAAAGACAAGAGAAATATAAAAAAAAAAAAAGCACATTGACTCAAAAGATACTGTCTCTCTCATACCAGAGTTCTTCTTATCTAGTTCTTTTTGCAAGAATTGACTTGCTCGTAAGATATCTGAGTTTGATGATGCTGCCGAAAAATATGAATCTTCATGCCTCTCCAAGGTTTTTTGTTAGCGACAGAGATGTTATAAACAATGCAGGAAAATGCCTTAAATGCTTTGGCCCCAACGTGAAAAATGACGAGAACGCCCAGATGGAAAAGACGAGAAGCAGATTTGAGAAACCCTATGTGCTGATCAGACTGCGACCAACAGGCCTCCGAGATAGAGAGGTAGGCTCGGGGAAATGGTATACAGAAAGAGGAAGAAGGATACGAGGAAGGTCCTACGAGAACATGACAATAAGATCAGGCGCCTTGGGCCAATTGCACGATGAGACTGCTAGCCACATCCATGAAAGGGAATGGACTTGAAATGTCCTTTTCCTCAGGTATGCGTCCACAGCCCATGTATCCTTCATCCATATCTTCGTCATCCTGGTCCACATCGCGCCAGACATCGGAAGTCTCGCCGTCTGCGTGCGTCTTGATCTCTCGTCTCAGGCGACGCACGAGACGTTCATAGCCGGCGCACTTGAAATCGACCATGAAGCTATCTTGTTCGATGCAGTACAGCTGGATTGTCACGTATACCCAGGCACTCTCGTTGGGTGCGGGATGGCGTCGGCGAAGGCTATCTTGGCCGAAGCTACCAGGACCTGTGGCGGCGACGTTATCGGTCGATGCGTGAGCGCTGCCATGGATACTACTTGGTTGAACGGGTGAGTTGAAGCCTGCGGGCGAAGCGGCTAGACTGGTGCTGCTGCCCATTGTTGAGCTGCGGCGACGGATACCTTCGTGCAGATCCACGCGGCTTGAGTGTGTCGATGATGGATGTGCTACGCCAGGAGGAAACATGCCGTCCTTGCGGAATCTTGCGTTAATGATCCACGGGTCTTCAGGAATTTTGTAGCCCCAGTCGTTCTCGGGTCCAAAAGCTTCATGGATATGTGACTTGTGATGTTGGCTGCGAGCAAGTTCCTCGCCGAAATCATCATCTGACATATCCGATGCGTTCCCACTACGAGAACGACGTCTAGCGCGTTCTTCATGAGTCGAATATTCAGGGTCAGTCCCAGCCTCCGGATCCGAGTCGGAATACTCAGGACTCTGACTTCCGTCTCTGGCATGACGCCGGCGGTTGCGTGGCGGGCTACCTTCACCATGACCAGGACGACGCATGACGGGCGCTTCCCAAACAGCATTCATTGCCTTCAAGGCCTTGTAGATGGCCAGCATGGCTTCTGAAGGGCTGTTGCGACTACGTATACCGAACTGCCACTTGGTTGGTTTGAGTTTTTTGTCCTTGCTGGGCAGAGGTGTCATCATCTCGGGCTTGTCTCGACCTCCAATTTGATTGCCCTTGACATGAGGCCGTAATCTCTTGAGGACGGCAGCGCGTTGCTCGCTTGTCAATTCTTTGCCTTCACCTCCAGGTACGCTGTTGGGGGCATATGGATCGAGTTCACCTTCAGGTATGGCAGCTCTGGGGGTAGTTCCCTGCATGTATGCTTGATGGAAAGAAGGGAGTGACGAAGGCAGGATACCGATTGTCGTCGCCGGAGTGCGAGCTTCATGAGTAGAGCTGGTAGATCCGTGGCGGGGATGATCGACGTTTGAGGCTGGATTGGATGTCCCGGGCGCTGGTTGGCGGGCATTCGGTGGACCAGTAACAGTCGTCTGGAAGGTCGGCGGCGATTGAGCAAGCCATGGTTGCAGATCCGGGTTGTGTGCAAGCGAAGGGTTGGCTTTCATGATTGTGTTCTCACGCACAATGAGATAGGCGTCTTTGATGGCGCTGGGCTCATCCTTAGCGAGGGCCTCAGTCACATCGTCCTTTGCGTAACCCATAGTCTTGCCTAATTTGCCAACGACACTCTCGTGCAACTTCTGTTGCACCACGGCAGGTTTTGCGGGGGCCAACTTGGCCGGGTCGATTGACTTGTTAGGGTCGATACCCTGATCCATAAACTCCTCGACAGGTGGTGTAAGATAGTCGGGGAGGTCCTTGAGGAACCACGGATCGAGCTTAATCTCGTCGATGGTGATACGAGTGACAGGGCTGACCTGCAGCATTCGTTTGATCAGACGAGCGGCGCCGGATGAAATGTAGCTTGGCGTATGATACGTGCCAGACTGGATCTTCTTAAAAAGCGTCGGGATGTATTCATCGTCAAAGGGAAGGCGAGCACAAAGCAAGACGTAAAGGATAACACCGCAACTCCAGACATCAACCTCGGGGCCGGCATATAGCTTGCCTCCAACGACCTCGGGAGCTGCATAGTTCGGACTGCCACAACTAGTTTTGAGGAAATTTCCATCAGTCATGATGTTACTCAGACCAAAATCGGCGATTTTGACATTGAGAGCGTCGTCGAGGAGCAGGTTCTCAGGTTTCAGATCACGATGGACAATCTTGTGACGATGGCAGTACTCGACAGCGCAGACGATCTGCTGGAAGAACTTGCGTGCCTTGTCTTCGGCCATGCGACCGTGGTCCAGGATGTACTGGAAGAGCTCACCGCCGGCGTACTCGAGGACCATGATGATTTCTTTTGGGGTGGTGATGACGGTGTAGAGCTTGATGATGTGAGGATGGCGCAGCAGTTGCAGGTATTGAATCTCGCGCTCTATGCGGCCAGCCATGTCGCGAGTAACGAGCTTTTGACGAGAGATGATTTTGAGGGCGACTTTCTGGCCGCTGACCTTGTGAACGGCGAGTTTGACCTTGCCAAAGGAGCCTTCGCCTAATGTTCTGACAATGTCATATTGACCCAGACGTCTCTTGTTGGCAGCAGGAGGAGCAGGTTGGGATTTGGAGATGGCGGCCATGGCGGTCGGGGGATTTGAGTCGTCATTCTGCGAGCCATTGGTCGGGCGACGGGTCATGGAAAGCGAGAGGTCATCGTCGTCGAAGGCCTGGGCCTGGGCCATGGTGGGCAGAGCGACGCGTTGGCTGCGAGGCCACCGAGGTTGGAGGAGAGGAAGGAGCGACGGGTCGGACGAGGAGTTTCAAAGCGGCTGAAGTGGTTGAGGGCGCACTTGAGGGTTGTCGGGATGGGCAGTGATGTCGATGGATGGATGGTGGTGCGGATGGGCGTCGACGTCGCACTTGTCGGGTAGCAAACTGGCCACGTCTGGTGTTCGAGTTACCAGACGGGGCTGTGGATTCTGGGGTGTTTGCGAAATGAGATGGTGCTTGGTGGGTTGTGGTTCGGCATAGGCGCATGGTTCAAGCGGAGGAGGTCCCCTCGTGTCCCTCGCTGCTTCCTCGCAAGTCGCTACTCCACAGAAAGCACGGGCCCCTATACCGATGTCATACGAGGCACACGAGATGCCCATCTGCCGCATTCCTCAAACTCTCGTCCGTTCTATTGGCTAAATTCAAGGCATCTCTTTTCGCTTTGTTGCAGCTTGCCTTTATTGACTACCTACGTCTCGCATCTGCTTGCAGCTCTTCAGCTGCTCTGTCCATCGGCAGTCAAGTCTGTTCATTCGGCCCAGCTGCCCCGCAAGCCCCTCATCGTTCCAGAATTTTGGACTAATTCCGATCAAGACGTCTTTCTCTACACTATCCCACACGTCTTGCTACAAATAAAGATTTTGCTTCTTGGTCGATTGAAACAAGCTCCGGCATCATGCTTCTGCTATGCTAACCGACATGGCATATGCAATGCACCCACGCTGCATGACATCCAAGCCGCAGGTGCGTAATTCCGCTCTTGTAACATTCATGCTCCAATCAACCGCATCCATCTACACCCTGTGTACATCATGTTACAAGTGCCTGCTTTGCTTCATTTGCTCTTCTCCGCCTCCAGTTGCTTGAGTCGTGCGACGAGTTTCTCGCGAAGGTAAGGGCTGAGCCCAAGACTGTGCCTTTGTCAGCAATTCATCTCGCTCGACACTTTCTCCGTGCTGTACTTACATTCCCTCTCGTGTCACGCATCTGTACGTTCCGCTCTCTTGATAGCTGCCGTTCTCGCCCACAAAGTTGCCGATTCCGTCAACCTCGAGACTGCCAAAGATGTCTTCGGGCCACGCGACACGACCATAGTCGGGTGGATTCCTCTGGTCACTGACGTGAATGTATCCACCTCTTCCTGCACCTCCCGCACCGCCCTGAGCCGAAGCTCCTCCAGCTCCATCACCACCAGTGCCGCCTCCTCCACCATATCCTGTGCGTCTCTTGCTGCGCTTGTGTTGCGTCTGAGGGAAGAAGACGCCTCCCGACCCCAACGACGACCCTGCTGAGCTGGCATATGCTTGCGCTTGTGCGATAACTTCGGGATCCTTGGTGGCATGCTCTCGTATCACTGATTGTAGGACCTTCATGAATGATTGGTTTTCACGCAACGAGTCCGGGGTAGGCGGAATTTGCGACGTGACACCAATAGCAAGTGATCCCGTGGGAGGCGACGTGGGCAAGAAGGAAAGGACATTGACAGTAGGCGACTGCGGGTGTACATACTGCCATGTCGTGTCAGATGGACGACTTGACTGGCCTGGATTCTTTAACATACAATGTGGGGATTATTAGGTAGAGTAGAGACAGACCGGCGACATGCCGAGAATGATGTGGACAGGAGTGCCCGTCTGCATTGCGTGAGAATCATCTTGTCTGTGGAATTTGTTGATGTTTCGAGGATGGCTGGACCAAAGAGTCGATGGTCGACTTGAACATTTGGAAGCTCTGACCACATGCACTTACGGCATGACGTTTATGATGTGCCGATTCGGCGCTCGCTTGTTCGAGAAGCAGCAACAATGTCCAAACCCCCTTTATCTACCCAAAGTATGGTTGCATGGCCGGATGAAAAAACTGAAGGACCTGAGTAGAAGTGCAATCCCATTTCCTGGGTGGAAAAAGTATGAACAAGTCTGAGGACTACCAGAAGTCATCGAAAAAGCACAGCTCTAAGGGCGGCGCCTACGGCAAGTCAAGAACGACGCTACGGCGCCGGCTGAAGACAAAAATCTCCGCTCCCGCTCAAAGCTTCCAAATGTGGCTTCTGCTATCAGATGAACGACCGTACGACTGCTTCCCCAACCATACACCGGACTCGCTTCGGACAAACTTTGATATAAGGAGCTTTTCCTGCTCAGCGTGACTCACCTCTCGGCCCATTGTCTAAATATCTGCTCAGCCCCTAAAGCGGTCACATGCCACGCTGGAAAGTCGAGAAAAGTTTTATCTTATCAATCTGTTTCTTCCTCATCTGGATACTGGTTTCATCCTGATCGATCTTCTTCCTCTCGAGAAAGAATTATAACCAGATCGCTGTCATGGCTAGTTCGCGAGAGCATGCTGCTGCCATGGAGCTGGCCTCCTATGGCTCTAAAGAGGAACCTGTCGTTGATGATGAAGAGCTGGGATCTGAGGGTGCTGATCTGGCTCGTATCGAGCGTGTCTACAGGTATGCTAATACTGCACATTTAATTACCAATTCTACCGACAACATCTAACAATACAACAGAAAAATCGATCGTCGAATTATCCCACGTATGGGTTCCATACTCACCAGATAGATTACACTAACTAACATTGATGTAGCATTCTGGATACTCTACTTCCTCTGCTCGGCCATCCGTTCCAATGTTGGTCTGGCACAAACCATGAACTCGGCACAAGGTCATGACCTATCGGACGTGCTCCATCTGACACCCAAGCAAGTCTCTACTGGCCTAGCACTCTTCTACGTGTGTTATGTCGTTTTCGATTGTCCTTCAAACCTCATCATGTCGAAATTAAGCCCGCACGTGTGGATGAGCAGAATCGTGCTAAGCGTTGGTGTCATCGGCACTTGTATGACCGCTATGAAAGCAGCTTGGAGTCTTTATCTGTTGCGACTATTGCTAGGTATCGTCATCGCTGGTATGTGGCCTGGCATGACATACTACCTCAGTCTGTACTACCCACCTTCGCGCTGCGCAAGACGTATCGGACACTACTATACCGCAGCACAACTCTCTGCCGCAGTTGTTGGTCTCGTGAGTGCTGGATTCCAAAAGATGGACGGTCTTGGTGGTCTTGTCGGTTTCCAGTGGATGTTCCTCATCTACGGCTTGTTGGCAGTCATCCTTGGCGTTGTCCTACTATGGTGGTTGCCTGATCGTCCACACCCGCCTGCTGAGAAGATTGAGCAGCCTGTTGGCTGGAGACGTTTGTTGCCACGAAGTCCACCTGTACTCACAGGAGAGGACGCCCGTATTCATTACGAAGAGCTGACAAGAGTGTATCATCGCCCCTCGTGGGGCTGGAAAGACTTGGGTCGTGTGCTCATCGACTGGCGTCTTTGGCCTTTGGTCATCATGTACTTCGGCGTCGTGGGCGTTGGTATGTCTATGTTTCTGCAGATTGTCATTGCTTGCGCTAACCATTGCATCAGGCATCGGTGTCCAGAGTTACGGTACCGTCATCATCCATGCCATCAACCCCAGTCTCAGCAGCATCAACTTGTCCCTTCTCTTCGCCCCCATCTGGATCATGGACCTGATCGCTATCGTCCTCATCACCCCTCTCAGTGACCGCTTCCACACCCACCGCCACCTTATCTTCTGTCTGTCTTGTCTCGTCATCCTAGCTGGTCTTCTCACTACCACTTTCGCCGGCGGCAATGACAGCTGGTCCAGATATGGAGGTCTCTTGATCATCGGCTTCGGTCTCGGTCCCACCGTTCCTACTATCATGGCCATGAGCACTTCCGTCTTCCAGCCCCGTCACGGCGAAGTTGGTATTGCTGCGGCTTCGGCTCTTGTGTCTGGTCTAGGCAACCTTGGCTCTATCGTAACCACGTACGCGTTATATTCTGGTTGGCCAGAAGACGCAAAAGGTCCTCACAAATACAGAAAGAGCAATCTGGTTATGGTGGGCATGGTGTGTGCGAGTATCGTAGCAAGCGGTGTGATGGTTCTGCTGCTTAGATGGACTAGGACAGAAGGCGCACAGGCCATTGAGGATTCTGTCGAGAACAAAGACATAATGGTTGATGGAGCAGCCAAAAGAGAGTTAAGAGAACTTAGATCGCAGCAGAAGGGTTTCGGGTTCAACAGACTCAAAATACACAGATAGAACAGAGATCTCGCGTCGTAAAACGTAAATTATAATTAATAGAATATTATACACCAATAGACAAGACAGCATATAAAGGTTGTTGAAAACCAGACAGTATGATCAGTCTTCTGTTGCTTTTTTCTCCCCTTGCTCGATGTTCAAGAATCAATATCTACCATTCTTTGATACGTTCTTCTTAGGTCTGTTGCCATCAATTCTATAACGTAACAATTCATGGCAGTGGGCTTCCATACTTCCGTCCACAAGACCACGCGCTTGTTGATTTCCAGCTCAATGTATTCGCGGTCCAGACGATCATAGGCATCCTCGAGTCCAATACTGTCAACTTCTGTTCGAAGAAGACGACCGTTGCCATCGAAGTGCGCAGTGACATAGATAGTCGATGGCTCCTTCATGCTCATAGAAAAGGTTACAGTGTTGATGTGTTGCATGAGTACAGGTGCGACATTCGATATGCCAAACTCCTCCTATGTCGTTTTGAGAAGTCGCTCATACGAAGCAGCAGCATAGCGAGCGCGCGACTTTGGTCTGAAATACTCAAAGTCTGGAAAAGTCACGGCCATGTCATCTGGTCCCGAGTCTGGGTCCAAAAGGTACTCGACCTGCATCTCGGTATTGGGAAGAAGCACCTGCAGATATTTCAAGCGGGTGTCGATTGATGTTTCTGATGCTAGGTTGTCGAGGAAGTGGAAGATTGGGATCGTGGGCGTGTCCCACAATTCGGGATATCGCTGTTGGTGGTCGTCGAGGTCTCGTGTTAGACTTGTACTGCCTTCGAGATCTGAACCTCTGAGCCTTTCTCTTGGCATCTGAGCAGACATGTCTTCGCTTTGTGGAATGTGAAGATAGGAGGGGTGAGTCTGACAGATGTTAAATGCTTTTGATTGTGTTGTGTTCTGACTCACTCATACCAGCTTCCACATGGCCAATACTCACATTGCGAACTCTATTCAAGCTCCTGTCGCATCTTGATATGCGAACCCACCTCCCCATGTGCCAAAGTCCGTAACTTCGATCATACTCCGACTATAGCAAAGAGTATCTCTACACTATAAAAGGCACCGGTGCTTTCAGACCAGAGGCGTAGCCAAAGAGAGCTGATAATGTGTCGCTTCTCGGTGGATACTATCCTATTTCCTGGTAGTATTGTGCGAGGCAGTATACCGGAGCCCGAGTACAAGGGAGGAAACCAGATCGGAATCAACTCGAATCTGGAAGGTGTTGGGGCGCGAAAAATGTAGCGATTGTTATCATGTGTAGGTATAGTGTGGTTAGTATGAGGAGCGGACTAGGCAGAAATTCGCTCACAGCTTTAGGGAGCTGGAAAATTGTACCATTGGCCCACACAGCCAAGCCGGTCAAACTAGACACCATGAAGGTCAGGAAGACGAGACGTTCTCGCAAAGATAGTGGATCGCTCCTAGGCAGAAGGTGTTTGTCTTTGCGAGACTCCCAATGGGCGACCAGACAGACTGGAATGAAGCTGGAAATGTCTCTTGTCTCCCAACATAGCAAAGATTAAGAGGCCAACAGCGATGTAGCTTGTCCATAGCAGGAGATCTGGTGAAGATTTAGGCTTGCTGGGAGAAGATGACGCAGAGGTCGAGGTCCGGTCAAGACCTTTCTCTGAGGTGGTTTCTTTGGTCTGCATGCTGAGTGTTTTTCCTTCGTGATCCTCAACAGGTGTACATGAGCAGATAGAATAGCAAGAAGAGGAGTTCTTCGGACGAGGGGGAGAAAAGGCAGGGAAGGATGGACCCTGTTGTCGTCACTGTCACTTCCCGATCGGGCCGAGTGTGATACTTTCACATGCCGATCGATGAACGCATCTCCGTCAACTTTTTGTAGACACAACAATTCCTGTCTGTCTCTCATACTACACAAAACATGACGGTCTCAGAAGCGCAAAAGCCCGTGTCGGTCCTCTTTGTCTGCCTAGGCAACATCTGTACGCACTCCCTCTTCCTTCCCACGACCATGCTAACAACGTGTTCAAGGCCGCTCGCCAATGGCCGAGGGCGTCTTCCGTCACATCACAAACCACACACGACCCAATGCACACCCTATGATCTCCTCTATCGATTCTTGCGGCACCGGTGCATATCATGTGGGCGATAAACCCGATCCACGAACCATCTCCGTCTTGAACGCCCACAAGATCACCTCGTCCTTCTACACACACCAAGCGCGCAAATTTCGCAACTCTGATTTCAAAGACTTTGACTACATCTTCGCTATGGACAGGGATAATGAGGAATATCTACTGAATGCAAGAAAGAGAATCATCAAGAAGGGAGAGTTGACTGAGGAAGAGGCTGGCAAAGTTATGCTGTTTGGTGTTTGGGGTGGTAAAGGCAAGGAAGAAGTGGATGATCCCTACTACGGCGGCACCAGAGGGTTTGACATCGCATATGAGCAGGTCGAGAGATTCTCGAATGGTTTTGTCAAGATGCTGGATGAGCGTGGTTCGGACAAGAACTGATCTGGACCCATGTCGAAACAGCAGGTCACTTGCAAAAGATATAGACATAGACAAGAAGACACTATTGGTCTACACAAATGATACCCATACACCATCAAGCTGTCATCATCGTTGGGAAAGAGACGTAGGGTTGATAGACCTGTAAAACCAAATGTATGCATGCAATGATAATCTCAGGGGTATCTTTCTCGTCACTCGTACTACATAGCATTTCTAATCTTGTCATACATTCTTACAACAGCGAAGTCAAGGCTGCCCATGCGCCCACCACAGCCAATACTGTACCGAGCAACAAAGCCTCGCCCTCCCAAGTCATAACGAGATATGTCACGACTCCAACGGCCAGCTCTCTACGTCGGGCAGCCTCACGCCTTTGCTTCCAACCCGCCTTGACAGCATACGGCGCTTTGATGTCATGATTCAACGACTTCAACGGGTCAGTGGGTATTGAAGCATACAAGATGACAGGCTTGTGATCTGATGACGGTTGCAGCGAGAGGGAATTGTAGGTGTGGACGGTGGGTTCGTGGCCAGGTAGTGCAAGATACAGTACACGATCGCACCAACTGGGGTGACGGTGCTCTGCCCAGTGCCAATCGACCTCGTCGGGCATTGCGACTGTATTTGCACCCGATTGCATCTGCTTTTGCACGTCTTCGGCAGCCAGTGCGGCTTGCTTCTGTGCTTTTTTCGAAAACTTGTATGTAGGCCCGAAATTGAACGGGGCTTCACTGAGATGATGCAACGTATTTCCAGCAGCCTTCTCACGGGCTAGCTGGTCATTGGACACGATATGGGAGTAATGGGTGGCATCTTCGGGCGAGTCGTTGGGGCGTGGAAAGGCGTGGTGGTTGTCGGGATGTGGTGAAATGTCTGAGGTACGATAATTGAGGTCGCCGCCAAAGAAAACATATGAGCTCGAGGTTATCAGGGCATTATCCTGTTCTTGCGAAGTGTGCTGGTCGTCGGTAGCTGAAGAGAGCAAAGGTTCCGTTTCGTCTTGGATGTTTTCGTTGTTGGTTGCACGTGTTCGTGTCTTTTCAGCGCCCGTGACTTTGGTAAAGACCAAGTTCTCGTTGATGGAGCGCCAATCCAGGTTTCTACGCTGCCAGGCCTCTTCATGAGGAGCCAGATGAGCTGCGACGAAGGTGAGGTCCATCTCACTGCCGTCGTCAAGTGCATAAGCCAGACGCGCACCGACAGCTCCTTTGTTGCCCATCTCCCAAGCTCCTACTCCTGTACCAGCCGTCTGGATACTCTTAATGTTGCGAGCGACTTCGGGCCGTGCAAACAGCATCAGCGCCGTCATTCCGACATTGCTGCACAGAATCGTCTCGTATTGCTCGTCATGTTTCCAGAGTTGGTTGAGTTTCTTGATGGTCTCGGAGAAACGCTCGAAGTATGGCGAAATAAATGAGCCTCCGAGGAAGGACTGGCCGAGAGGAGCAATCTCCTGCAGCGAAAGAGCTATAACATCTGGAGGTGTCTGAGCTTGGGAGAGGCCTTGGTTGATACTGGCGGCGAAGAAGTCACTGTTGATCAGCTCACGACCGCAGTTGAAGGTGAGAAAGAGGGTTTTGAGTGCTGCCATGCTGGTGATTGAGCTGTCTCAAGAAGCGAAGGAAAGTACGAGGGTGCTGTGCATCGCGCATGTGATTGAGAAGCACATTGATGTCATCGCCAAGACCAGCAACAGCTCTCCAGACCTTGGTCACGTGCGAGAGTGAAGCTGAACTGGCATTTTAAGCGAGTCGCCAAGCAATCTCGACGCTAACGAGCCCGCGCCGCTTGGACCACAGTCGAAATTCGACTTTGGCAACTTTGCGCGTCGCTTTGGTTTCTTCTTCTCTTTTCTCATCCGCGACACTCACGGCAACAACAAGTCAAGATGCCTACCCGCCTTTCCAACACCCGCAAGCACCGCGGTCACGTCTCTGCCGGTCACGGTCGTGTCGGTAAGCACCGCAAGCACCCCGGTGGTCGTGGTCTTGCCGGTGGTCAGCACCACCACAGAACCAACATGGACAAGTACCATCCCGGTTACTTGTAAGTTCTATCACATTCGCTCAATTCTCTCGCTTCAGCATGCTCACAACCTCCGCAGCGGTAAGGTCGGTATGCGCTACTTCCACAAGCTCCAGAACCAGTTCTGGGCTCCCGTCATCAACCTCGAGAAGCTCTGGTCCCTCGTTCCCGCCGAGCAGCGCGAGAAGTACCTCTCCGGCAAGGGCGACTCCGACTCTGCCCCCGTCCTCGACCTCCTGCCCCTCGGCTACTCCAAGGTCCTCGGCAAGGGCCGTCTCCCCAAGATCCCCATCATCGTCCGTGCCCGCTACGTCTCTGCTGAGGCCGAGCGCAAGATCAAGGAGGCCGGTGGTGTTGTCCAGCTCGTCGCATAAGCTCGTCGCTTGTTGTGACTGATGGAAGGAAAAGACTCGACAAAAGAAAAGTTATGAAAGGTGGCATCCGGCATCATGGATTTTTTTTGTCAGCGTGGTAGCTGGGTGGGAGTGCTCTTCAGCGTATTAGTTGAATGCAATTTCTCCACCGAACAAACCATTTGCCTTTGTGCAAATTCGCGAGATCAACTCGTCTCATTTGAGAAGAGGCCATCTCTAGGCATGGACAAAGGTGTGGAAAGGCTCAACCCTTCGCGCCTGCCTATCGTGATATGCTGTCCTGTGAATCTTGTCATGTCGTGAACGTGGGAGCGTATAGCTCATGTCCAGTCGCCCCATCAGTCGCTGCCGACTTGTATCTCAGAGTCTAGGCACATCTGTTGGATGTGACTCCGTTGCCCATTGATTCATGATCGTAAATTGTCCTTGTTATGATCTTTTTGTTTCGACAAAGTTTTATATAGCTCCTCCAAGATTTTGTTATCTTGTCTCGGCGTCAACGAATTTACAGACCTTCTGCTATCTTTCTTAATGCTTCAAGTTCAGTTTGCCTCTCGTTCCTGGCTGTCTAATACCATGTCTCAGACTCCTTGGTATTGCATCTCGGCTAGTTCATGCGATGGACGAGTGACGATGTTCGCATGTTTTGGGTATTTTGTTGGTGGTACGACCCTGTCATCAATTCCTAATTATCATCGGCTTTTCTTTTATGCCTCGTATCTTGATGCACGACATTGCAGTGTGTATGCTTGGTCTAGTATCGGGCTGTTGCTCCCTGGGTTGAGGAAGATTGGCGTTAATAATGCATCTAAAGCGATCTCTTGGACAATTTAAAGAATATGCAGACAGAAGGTTATAAGTCACCGAAAGCTTTGGGGCATCGTACAACGAAATGCACTCCTATCAATCATTGATTTTGTGGTGCCGTTTGCGATGGAACATAACTACCATCAGCGACCTGCAGCCCCTGGCCCATCATATCAAATGCCATCGGTACCATAAGATCCACACCGCTGTTAGGGCCAAACAGATCCGTCATACCAACAGTGCTGTAGTCAAATGATGGCATCTCAAGAGAGTTGTACAACCACGAGCTTGCAGAACCGTAGGGTGCCTGATCAAACATTTCGTTGTTAAGCCATGTGAATGACTCCATCAGGTTCGTGCCCAGATGAGTCGTCGGCTCCGTAGACTTGAGAGCATCCTTCGCGATCTTCATCACGTCTAGACTGATGGCTCGACCTGTCGTGGAGCCAATGTGATCGATTTGGTCTAGACATTTCAGGCCCTTCTCCACTTCTTGGAACACTTCTGTTGCATGCGCCGATGTTGTCTCGGTGTCGAGGACGTCGAAAAGAAGGACGAGACACGCAGAGACGATGAAGTAGACCATGTTTCCATCTCTTCTCATGGCGAGACAGCGGTTGAAGAAACCGTCGTGAACCAATGAAATCAGATCCTTGGCGGAAGAGACGGTGCGGTTGATGTCTCGTTGGATGTCGATGCGGTCACCTATACTATCCTGGGCCTGCTGTTTTGAATCAAAGAATGTGACGTAGACCAAAGCCGGTCGCATCATCAACATGCACGCGACATGGTAGGTGGCACCCAGACAGATCCTCTGTACTTCCTGCCATGTCTCACCAATTGGTGCCTTGTCATCGAAGAAATGCAGGTATGAAGGCAGAGTTTCTAGAAGGTCGTTCAGCGCCCGCGAACATTCACCATTGATCCGATTGACTTCTGTCAAGTCGGAGACTCGTGTTGGTTTGGTGGGAGAATAGTGACAAGCCATAATCCTTTCACTGATCTTGCCGAGCACCGCCATGGCCCTGATATAAGCATATTCGATGTTCTGACCTCCATTCTCTGCATGCTGACAGTCGGTAGGATGGGGAGTGTCTATTGAGTCGTCAACGAAGCAAGAAGGTCTGCCGGTGAACATTGACATCATTCGCTCCATGTAAAAGGTAGTCCAAAAAGTTAGTCGAAGAGTATTCAAGAACGAGTTATTGCCTGCCACTACCTGGGCACGATGAAGGCCTAGTGCCATGGCGGATCGGGAAGCATGACCAAGGTAAAGATACACCGTGTTTGGTCTTCCGATTTGCATCCCGTACATTGCCTGTTACAGATGAGCTACTTCCAAAAATCTTTCATGGAGACACTCTTACTCTTAACAGCAGCAGGTGAGTCCCAAGAAGAGACGTCTCCTCAAAAGAGTCTGTAGGTACGCCTGCACGGTCGTAAAAATGTTGGGCCCAGGCATCCGACGAAGACGGTGCATGGTCAGTCAATCTCGCACCAATAGCAAGAACCATGTACAGGATCGCCTTCTCTTTAGCAAGCTTTTTGCTATGATTCGGCGCGTAACTTGGTCCGGTCCAGAGAACCTCCCAAGTCTGCCGGACATCGCGCTCAGACAATATTGGCCCCTGAGGGTGCATAAGAGTAAAATAAGCTGAAATAAAAGCTTCACCTAGCTCTTTTGGCAGAAAACTACCGTCTGGGATTGAGTTCTTGGACGAGGAGCTCTCATCCCCATGGGTAAATATTTGACGTTCGATACCCCATTTTCGAAGACCCTCTGGCACCTGACGCGACACATTGAGTGGAGCGTTACCTTGACGCCGAATGCGCTGATATAGTCGTTGCACAAACGAGAAGTGACTTGAAGGCCCATAGAACTGGTAGGCATCCGTGTTGTCGTCAAAAGCGCCTATACCAGCTCGCAACTCTTGCTGTTTCTTGTTGGTGACTGGGTCCTCATCAATGCGCGAACTCGATTGTGGTGCTTCTGTTGTCTGAGAGTCCGATGGCTGTCGCCTTGGTAAAGGCTTTGGCGCAATTGATCTGATGCTTGCGGATGAACGCGATTTGACACCACCAGGATAAAGACAATCAATGCGACTGTATAAACATCTTGCGCATGGTAGATTTCCATCGCACTTGACTTTTCGAGCTCGGCAGATATTGCAAGCTCGTGGGGCTCTCTTCTTTGGAATAGACCCAGTAGTCGAACTCGGCGTGGTCTGACCTTCCATGACAGTGAGTTATCAAAGTCTACGATGAGACTTTGTTGTATTCTAGGACTAAGGCATGGTGCTTAAGTTGATATTAGTAATGATGGGCAGCAGGCAGTTGCGGAAAGTCTCAAAATTAGCTGACTAAGCTGTCGATGCGCTCACCCAGAGCAGTTACCGCATTCAGTACCATACGAGTCTGCTACTTCATTCTGACAGTCTTTGTGCACAGGTCAATTCAGGACCTTGCCGAACGTTATCCATGTTGGTAACAATAATTCGATCTGGGTCAAGTTGGACTCCACTCCAGAGATGCTTTGTGTATAATGACTCGCACTCCTGTACTGACACTATGCATGCTTGCAACATCAATAGGTTTGTGAAAGCACCAAATATTCATTTCGATCTTGTAGTCAACGCAAAAGCCATTCGTCTATTGCAAACAGTTAATCTGCTATAACAAGCGTTTTCATATGTGCCGAATCTTCGTTGTCGTCAGATGAGGGGAACCTCGGAGGTACTCATGATGTGGTCGATCTCGACAGTATTATCTCCTCCTATTTTTCAAACTGCAACTACAACTGCTTTCAAACATAGTGTCGCGATACGATCAACAAACTGAAAGAAACAGGAACCTGTTCGTCACGGTGTCATGCACGATGAAGCAGAGCAGTCCGACATGGACTTGAACTTCTCGAACTTGCCGCCCTTCCCAGAGGATGTGCCCATAGCGCCACTTCTCCGTATAAGTCTGAGCAAACTCAATCAAGGCGACGCAGAGGAAATTGGCAAGCTATGGAAAGCTTGCTGCGAGCTTGGTTTCTTCTATCTCGACCTCCGTGGCGCCTCAGACAGTCATAGAAGCCATGCAATGTCCTCTGCATCGAACGACCGTACCGAGAACGTCAGGCAAGAAGTTAGCAGAGCTGACTCTGCCACTGGACACGATGAGCATGGCGCTCAAACCAAAGGTGACAACGTCGGCAAGTTCGAGGTCGATATTGACGGCGAACAATTACTTCAAGATGCTGAAGATCTGTTCAGGGTCGGCAAAAGTATCTTTGACCTGCCCGTCAAAGAAAAAGTCAGATACGATTTGAAGGACCAAGGAAGCTACTTTGGCTACAAAGGTTATGGTGAAGGTGTCATCGATGCCAAAGGGACGAAGGATCGCAACGAGTTTTACAACGTAAGAACCACATTCCAAATGTCGAAATATCAGGCGTTGACATCTCTGCCAGGTCTCGAAAGATGATATCCTAGGTCTTTCTGAACCACTGCCGGCTCCCAAGTTACTTGGTCCTCATCGAGATCTGTTAAGATCTTTCATGCAGCACTCTCACGCCATCGTAGACTTACTGTTGAGTCTGTTGAACCATCAATTGGGCCTTCCACATGACGAGCTCTCTTCTTTGCATAGACTAGGCTCAGTCTCTGGCGATCAGGTTCGCTGGGTGCATGCACCACCTCAGCCCATGGACGACCGGAGAACTGCACTAGGCCAGCATACCGATTTTGGAAGCGTGACCATCCTGTTCAACCGACTAGGAGGACTACAGGTCTTGCCGCCAGATTCGGATGAGTGGTGCTATGTAAGACCACTACGAGGACATGCAGTCGTCAACCTGGGCGATGCAATGGTCAAATTCAGTGCCGGTGTCTTACGGTCGAACATCCATCGTGTTGTCAACCCTCCAGGCCAGCAAGCTGATCATACACGAATGAGCTTGGTGTACTTCGCCAGACCAGCGGACGACGTGATATTGAAAGCGTTGAATGGAAGCACCTTTATCGACGAGAAGAGACGACAAAACCCAGATGAGGCTAAGGAACAAGAGATCACAAGCAAAGAATGGATTCTGCGCAGAGCATTGGGTCGAAGACAAGGAGGAGATTGGACGAAGTCTGGAGGAACAGAGAGTGGACGCGTCTGAGCATTTGGAAGGCTCGCTCGCACGAGCCACATGAACGCACGGACTTCAAGCTCCACTCCTCGCGTGCACTCACGTCAATTTCGGTCAACCTCTAATTTTGCTTTCATCAATGGACCTGTGGCGCAGCGGTAGCGCGTGTGATTCCAGTGTCATCCGGGACATCCACAAGGTCATCCGTTCAAATCGGGTCAGGTTCATGAGAAGACATGGGGCGAGAGCCCTGTGTGTCACCTTTTGTCTGTGGTGGGTGAGGAAGAAGTTTTGTTTTTGCAACGCTCGAAAACAAGGGTCCAGGATCCCTTCTCGGCGCTTTCGAACAAGAGCTTGCCTGGAAGAATTGATTGTTAGAGGAAAGTACAAACTTGTATCTGAGTTCTGGTGCAGTATGCGGATTCGTTGCTTCTCTCAACAATACGAAGACGGACCAAGTGGTCGACGTGAAAGGAATGAGAACCATGCGAGTGATGCGAGGGAACAAGCCCCGCATTCGGACCCTAGTTCAGGGTATTGAAGAAGTGAGCATAACCACATTGGATCTGCGTCAATAGAGCCTGCACGCAATTTGCATGGTGCAGGAGGATGTAGGTAAACGTTGATGTCTGCCGATCATGTCAGACCCCACCTCTCAAAAGGCAGTGATAAAGGTGATGCCAACACACAGAATGATAGGCAGTCTTACAGACGTGGCAGCATGAATCTTTCGTATAAGTCAGAGGCTGAGGCTTATCTTCTGCATACATTCATCACTGCAACATATATTAGGTAGCTTATCTGCATTTACAGTAATGACAAGATGGCTTTAGAGCATGATTGCACGGAGCATCACGTCACTCTCGTCCTGTAAAAACCTCGCACAGACACAAAGATGTCTGAGACCTTTTGTCAGAAACGACTTGGCCAATCGCCGATTATTCTGACCACCCTTCTCAACAGACATGCAGTCTATCTAGCTTGAAGGAACATGACTAGCTATCACGTCGACCTGAATATGAACTTCGTACGATACGGACTTGAGCTCTGAACCATGAGCCGAGGACATATGCCGTGAATGTTCATACCGCATCCAGGAGGCCAAAATCAGAAGCTACCTGAACAGATTTGAGTCCGGCAGTTGGAGGAGGCAACTAGAGCAAACGCAGCCAAGGTGTCAGAGGGCAAACTTGTTGCATGCACTGTCAATTTATTCCTGCCTTACAAGCTGGTCGTGATCGATCTCGGAAGCCCATGAAGACTTGCCTCACTTGAACGATCACTGGGCATGTTGAGCCACTCGCATCAGAAGTGATGTGATCTGTAAACAACCAAGGATGACGTTCTGGCATGTGAGAATGTTCGACTTACGCAGCCACACAAGAACCGATTGAAGACGCCACTTTCGTGACCAAGGCTGGGTATGGCTGATCTCAAGGACAGCTCTCCAAGAAATACGGTCACTGCCTTAGAGGAGCTGAAAGAGACGTTTGTATCTGCCCAAAGGGTCGGTCAGCGGCTGCATGATAGGTCGTTTGGATCTACGGCCCGAAACAAATGCGGGAAAATGTCCGAAGCACATAAATTCGCTGAGTGCTGGACGAATCGGTGTCTGTGGAGGCTCTTGGATTCTGCCAAGTCATGGGAAGGTAACAAAGGACCCTACTTACTAGGGCCTTCGAAGAGCAGGATTCGGGATGCATAAGAGGTTCCAAGACATGCACATTGGTATTGGATACATGGCGCAGCAACATGCAGATGCGCGCAAGATGCCAAGATGGAGGTATGTTTACGCAGCTTGTGTGCGTACTGATTGCCGTAGAAGGATTGAATCGTAGCGTGAGGGCACCTCCTATTCGGTCGCTAAAGTACCGAGTGCTGATCGATTCTGCTGTCAAGGAATCTCATGCCCACACTGACATAATGCTGCAGCTCTTGAACAGGCGGCCAGTGATGGTTTTGGTAAGCAACTTTCGGGTCTCCTCATCGGAAGTTGCGAGGTGAGGTTGAAATCCAAAGCACTGCACATTCCAAGAGGAACGTCGCTAAAGCTCCGATTGGCCAGGCCCGAAGATAAGCCTTTGAGTGGTCAGTGCGATTTGATCTGCAACCACGACCGCTCACGCCTGCAGAGCAAAACACTTGTCATGCGATTGCTATTTCTCTTTCGAGCAAAGATACCAAATTAGACCACTTGGCTCGGATGATGTGCCGCGTGCGGGTCTCGAGACATACAAGCCAGCGACGATCAGGGAAAGTTGTAACGTGAGCGGAAAGGCTCCCGTTTCACATGCCTAGGCTCAAACGAAAATGTATCCTCAAGGAGACAAGATTCGAAACACCAACCACATCCGGTCTCGATCTTGCGACGATTGCTTGTAGTTGATGATAGTCTTTATGATCTTGCTCTGCTCGATTGTATATGTGACCACCTTGCTAGGCCAAGCTGTACCACTGGACGCAGCGCGTGCAAAGTCGTGTATGGCACGCGATCGAATCGATTCTGCCAAGTCAGGTAGTTCCATGGCAGCATGCATCTCTAGGATGCAGATAGACAAAACACTGCGAGTCCGAGCCTAAGGCTGGGCCGCCATGGCACGAACCACTGGATGGTCGATCCATCTATCAAACCAATGTGGAGCAAACAGGAATAGCATCGACCGCGGGCAACTTGATGTTGACTCCTTCCAAGCCTGCTCATGGTCTTGTCTCTGTCAGAAGTACCTCGTGGGGGTCTCGGATTCGATACATTCCGTCCATCATAGACATGTGGGTGACAGTAACTTGCAACCGGTCTCCATTAATTGTCAGTACATAATCTCGGCACTCCGTTCTGACTACCTTTTTCTTATTTATACCCTTGTCTCGTGTTCTTTGATTTGTCTGCACTTCTCGCTCTACGCCGGAGCATATTGTCTCATTTGTTAAATACCTAATTTCTTTTGCTTCTTGAATTTTGCTACAGGATTTCGAACCATAATCAGCCACTATGGCACTTATCTCGCTGGTCGCGGTGATTATTGTGATCGCTGTGATATCTTTCATCAATTATATCAACAATTCCAAAAAGGATCAGCTGCCGGCAGGAGTACAGAGACTGCCAGGCCCCAAAGGTTAGTGATAGGTGCCTGTAACATATCTAATCCCTTTTGCTGACAGCTCAGGGTTCCCAATCATTGGCAGCGTACCAGACGTGCCAGACAAGAATAGTTTTCTCAAGTTCCATGAGTGGGGACAACAGTATGGTCCTATCTACCAGACCAATCTCGCCGGCCAGAACCATGTCTGGATTACACGAGACCGTGTTGCCCAAGACCTTCTCGGCAAGCGTGCCGCCAACAATTCTGAACGTCCATTCATTCCATCGCTCCAGGCCGATAATCGTGACAGCGGTCATTATCTTCCCTTAATGTCTCGAAACGGTGTGTACTATCTGATAGAAAGATTTTACAATCTGCTAATGCACACAAGAATTGTGGACGAGGCAGAGAAAGTTCGCAAAGCAGATCATGGACAAATCGTCAGCAAGTTCATTTTACAACTACCCTGAGCTGGAGTCGATTCGTCTTCTGTTTGAGCTCATGACAGATCCTTCTCGTTACAACCATGCCTTGGAGTCGTTTATCTCAAGAGTAACTTGCAGGCTTGGCTGGGGAACTGCAGCTCCCTCCGACGAGCTGAAACAGCGAGCAAGAGAACTGCTCATAGGCGTTTCCCCAAACGGTGCACTTACAAACAAACTCAGCTTTCTCAAGAAACTCCCCGAGGCTGTTGTACCGGCGAAAGCTTGGGAGTTTCGCAGATACAGGACTGAAAGTCGGTTCTTCACCATCTTGCAGAATGAAGTAAGAGAGAAGCTCAAAAGCAAGAGCGCCCCAGAATCCTGGACGCGCCACTTCCTGGAGAACAAGGCTGCTACAGGATTCGCGTCTGATCTGGAAGGTGCTTATGCTGTGGGTATGCATGGCATCGCTGGTGCACTCACTATTGCTGCTCCAATGCAGAGCTTCTGTCTTGCCATGTGCCATTATCCCCAGTACCAATCTATCTTACACGAGGAGATTGACAAGGTCTGTGGCGATAGATTGCCAACACTCAGCGACATGCCTAACATGCCCGTGCTGCGAGCCTTCATCAGGGAGACTATGCGTGTAAGTTGATCGTGCAGACCTTGAAACTGTATGTGTATAGGAGGCTAATCCAACTTTCAGTGGCGTCCTCCTGTCCCTACCGGCATTCCACACGAGTCTGTCAAAGATGACATCTACGAAGGTTATTTCATCCCTGCTGGCTCCGTTATGCATCCTCTAGAATGGTCCATTAGCCGCGATCCAGAGATGTTCCCTAATCCTGACGAGTTCAACCCAATGAGATGGCTGGAAACAAAATATCCGACCTATCAAGAACCCTTGACCAAATACCCTACCATCACCCAGTACAGTCAATTCGGTTATGGTCGCCGCATCTGTGCGGGCATGGGTGTCGCTGAGGCAGATCTCTTCGTCGGGATTGGCAGTCTTGCCTGGATGTTCTCTTTGAGCGCCAGTGACGCCCAGACCGAGGAAGCCGCGCGACTGCCACAAGAACCTGCTCCGTCATCACTACCAGTCCACAAGGAGGATGAGTTACCAGTAACGACACCAACAGGCATACAAACACCTCCGTCCGAAACCGAGATTGAAGAAGAACTTGACGAGCACTTCTCCGAGAAGATGCTACCAACAGACACATGCAGGCTGTCCCGCAAAAAGACCGTCAAAAGGTCAAAGGGCCTGAGTCGAGCAAAGACCGTCACGTATAAGCTGCGCCTGCCCGGCTCGTCCCTTCCCGGCCAGTTCCCAGCTTTCTTTGAACAACACACTGGCCCCGATACCCCGCCTTCTTCACCCAAAGCTCGAACCGCCATGGCAGGTACATCCGATATGCCTGCTGTGAACAACATGTTCAACTCCACCGCCGACGAGAAGGCCTCGAAGCCTGACCCCACGCTCGAGTACTCGAGTTTGCTGATCGCAAAGCCTCTACCCTTCAAATTTAATATGAAGATCAGGGACAAGAAGAAGGCCGAGCATGTCGCTCGCGAATGGATGTTCTACAAGATGGATGGCGAGTTCGAAGACTCGAAATGTTATTGGGAAGGCGGTAATGCTGGCAACAAGCAATATGGATGGGGTGAGGTGCACAAATGATTGTACTTTCTTTGATCCGTCATTCTTTTGTATTCTCCTATACGCGCTGATGTACTCGATGTATATTGCAACTTGTTTATCTAAGTCACTAGACTAGACTTGATGATGGGCTTGGTTTGAGAACCCTGCGAATCACAATGCTCGGAAGACTATGTTTTGGGTTTGAGAGACTTTAATCATTATGAGGACAAGTTGCAAGAGCTGCTAGGTTTCGCTATACAGAGCTTCGATATCATAGCCCTTGAGAAGCTTATCTCAGGTGCTATCGATCATTTCTCTTTGTCGTGTGATAAACGACGAACAGATTAGGAAGCCAGATCGACGACCCTCTTGACAGGCTTGAACAGACGTTTCTTGCTCGCAGCTTTGAAGCTCTTCTTTGCGGGATTGGGTTCGTTGAGAGTAGTGTTGTACGTGGCGGTCGCGTTGACGACTTCAAATTGCACAGTTGAGTTGCCTTCACGGTATGTGCTCTTAGCTGGGCCAGACGTCTTGTAGCCACCCTTTACTGTGCGTCTACCAGTTGCGATATCCTTGCCATTGATTGCACGGTCAAACATCTCCAGACTCATAAGTGGTTGGTAGAAGGGCACTTCATGACCAGATTCGAACACGCGAACGAAGGAGAACTTGCCAGATTGCTTGACCTGTGCATGAACGACACCGTCCGAGCTGGTAACGTTGGTGTAGCCTGCAGTTGAGAAGCCGGGAGCGTTGACCTCCTGGGCAATGACCTCTCCACCGAGCCAATTGCCTGAAATACGTTAGTTGGATTTCTATGTCGTGTGAGGAAATCCTTACAGTTGTAGTCAGCATCACCAGCGTAGAGCACAACGGTGATGTCTCCGCAGACCAGCGACTTGAGTGCATCAATGGTGCCATCCTGACGGTCATCGTCGCCTGTGCTTCCGAAAGCTGACGAGACAGCACTGCTGCTCTCACTAAAGTTGACATAAGCGCCAATAGCTTCCTGAACCATAGGAGAATTGAGGTAGTCAACGTAGAACGTGGGTGGGAATGGATCGGGCGAAAGTTCACGAATATCGTATTCGTCGCGCAAAGCGTAAATATCGAGAACACTCTCGACATTGTCAGCACAGAAGTTGTCGGCAAAGCTGCAGATTTCGTTGATTCCGCGAGCATAGCAATCCTTGGTCATATCAACACAGGCACCAGGTCCATAAAGTGCGTTGTACATCATGGCGGAAACACTCTCGTTGAAAGGTTTGTAGTCGTATGTGTTTCCAGGGGATACGGTGAAGTTGTAATAAGCTTGGTACTGGATAAGAGGATCATACCAGCCGTTGCCGATCAGAAGTGTTTTGAGGTTGATGTGATGAGCATTAGGAAGCTGACCCTTTGCAATAAGGTCATTCTGCCCTTCGATATATTGGTTGATAATCGGAGCGTAATGTCCACCCTTTAAAGCGAAGGTACAGTTAGCAGGATATCAAATGTTGGTTGTGAGAACACCACGACTCAGCTGAACGAATGTCCTCAGCTCTACGAGACGCCGTCCCGGACGGCGTTTCATTGAAAGACACATTCCAGGGACTGCTCGTGCAGGCTGAAACAAACGCCAGTACTAGTCGTGGTGCTTGTACCTTCGGTTTACGTACGTAGGACTAAAGACTATTAGCCATTGATCAAAGCAATCCTCTTCAAGATGACTCACCTCTGTAGCAAAGTTGAATTCATGGCGAGAATATTGCGGGAAGGCACCCATAAAGCCTTGTAGACCTTTCCAGAAGTTTGGTGCCACGCCAGAAGTCGAGTTTGCTGTGAGAGTCTCATTGGGGTACGAGTATGTACCACAGCTATCTGCGTACTCAGGACAGGTGGCGTTGGGGAGAGGGATGATTGAACCCGAGTTGGGGTCTGTATATCCAGGTACAGGAATAGAGTACGAGAAGCCGACTTGGGCAGGCTGGTCGATAAAAATCATGTTACTTGATTCACTCCAAGAGTGAGGGTTGTTGACGACTGTGCCATCAGATTCGACTCTGCAAGGACCAAGCTCCTGGAACAGGCCGATCATGCTGCTAGATCCTGGACCGCCGTTGATCCAGACTGTGAGAGGAGCATCCTTGGGGTTCTGGTTACGAGCTTCGAAGAACCAAAAGAAGTAGTGTTCGTTGGTGTCAACATCGAGATAGCCCGAGTAGCTCTTTACGGTGTTGTTGAGCTCACAGATTCCATTGGGCACCTCCTTGTAGCGGACCGAGACATTTGCATAACCAGTCGCGTGGGTCAAATTCGTTGGAGCCTTGACGAATTGACTCAATACAAGAGGAAGTCCAGTCAGGACCAATGCTGAGAGAAGTGCTGGAGCCATTGGTCACCAATATCGTCAGGAACGATTACGGCGGGAGGAGCAACGGCTTCTCGAGCCTCTTTAAATCCTGACATGTCGTATCACTACGTAGTAGTAGCCTTCAATTCAAGATAACGCTTGTTGGAAAAGGGCAGTTGCGAAGGCATAATGTGGAGTGAAAGTGCTCGTATTGCGGGAGCTTGCCCAGTTTGGAGAAGATCCGCGTGCGTGATGCAAGGACACTTGAACACAATTTAATAGCAAGAACAAGAGTGGTCGTGACCATTCAAGGAACCATCCGGAAGAGACTGCTCATATGCCATGTGCAATTGAAGATGGCTGTCGACGCTGTGCACGCTCATATATGTTATCACAGGATCCAAGGGTCCAAGGGGAAATTGGCAAGCTTGAAGGTGCGGGGGAATGGTATCCGCTTCCGCCATCGACGACCCAGCCATCTCAACTTAAAGCAAGCTTTCGTCTGATCCTTCGTCCTTCTATGTGCTGATCAGAACATAGCACCTGCCATGTACTGCACGATATTCGCGAGTGATAGGTCGACGTCAACCAAGAAGATTCATAGCATCCGAGCTTTTTGGGCACGGTTCTGATTCGCCGATGACTGTGTGTCTTGTAGCTCATCCTCAGTCCGTGTTCTCACAGATGAGGAGGAGCTGTGGGCAAACAAGCCGAGTCTTCGAAGCGAGAATATGGATCTTATAAAGAGTCTCCCAAGCCGGACAGGAAGGATCAGGCAACATTCTAGAGGGTCGGACATGATGAGGTGACTGCTCGCTTCCATATCAATCACTCAACACATATTGACATCTGGCACCAGACTAGTTGGATGAATATGCTGTTAATCCTAGTCATACCGTCGTTCGCTGGGTGGTGTGAAGCTGATGACGAAGACAGCCCGCGGTGGTTGTTCGGATGGTGTGATACAGACATCCCAACGGATCAAGGACTGCGAGGAAGACACACGCGACGACGAGGTACCACCGGCAGATTCATGTGCAGCTGGTGAAGCTCACGCAACCACGAAGGTGATGTTATATAGCTCCAGCACGTGTGGGTGGGATTGCTAGCCGATGATGCCGAGTCTGAAGGGCCGATAGGGGCCGAAGAAGGCGCCCTAGCGTTACGACACCCGAAGAGGCCGTAATAACGAGAAGAAGACCACCTCGGAACGAGGGTATACAGCGGTATAGACGGCCAAGGACAGACAGGAATCGCGGGTGTAGGTAGCGGGCTCAGAACAGCGATTCAGGGACTTTAGGTAGTCCCCGAATTCTTGCGGGAGAAATCGGGGAGCGACGATTCCGACGAGTGAGGGGCATCGCGGGGCCATCGGACGAGGTCGAAGGGCATCTTAGAGAGCTAGGACCGGGATGTAAAGACGCTGTCCAAAGATGGGACTATCCAATCGAAGCCATAGAGAGCGTATCTCAGCCCTTGTTCAGTCTCGTTGTTGCAGGTGACTGACGCGAGAAACGCTAAGACTTGGCGGGGCGAGAACGGACCTGACGTGAGTGAAAGAGCTCAACAATTTACTTTCTCCCATCCTTCCTTCCTTCTTCCATCCCACACCCACCTTATATCTTTCACTCAACTCACATCGTAAGTCCCCATCACCACCTCAAGCACTTCCTTCAAGTCCTTGATCACCTTTCTCTGCCTTTGCACATCTAACAGCTACCCCGCAGACACAATCATGCCTGTCAACGTAAGAAGCTCCATCAGCTCTGCTTCCCCTCCACCCGGGAGCTGTCACTGACCCATCTACAGGTCGGTATCAACGGCTTCGGTCGCATTGGTCGCATTGTCTTCCGCAATGCGTAAGTTGATCTCTTCACCTGCGAGACCTTTGGAGCTTGGCCACTGACCGCCACAACAGCGTCGAGCACGACAACGTCCACGTCGTTGCTGTCAACGACCCCTTCATTGAGCCCGAGTACGCTGTAAGACCGCCCGACACTCCTTCACACTGAACCAGTAGCTAACCCAGCTTCCCCAGGCCTACATGCTCAAGTACGACTCCGTCCACGGCCAGTTCAAGGGTACCATCGAGGTCTCCGGCAAGGACCTGATCGTCAACGGCAAGAAGGTCACCTTCTACACCGAGAGAGACCCCGCCAACATCCCCTGGGCCGAGACTGGCGCCTACTACGTCGTCGAGTCCACCGGTGTCTTCACCACCACCGAGAAGGCCTCCGCCCACTTGAAGGGTGGCGCCAAGAAGGTCGTCATCTCTGCTCCCTCCGCTGACGCCCCCATGTTCGTCATGGGTGTCAACGAGAAGAGCTACAAGTCCGACATCCAGGTCCTGTCCAACGCCTCTTGCACCACCAACTGCCTTGCT
>SWBL01000326.1:0-58329 GCA_024195585.1 Aureobasidium sp. EXF-3400
GCTTCGCTGGAAATTCGAGGGAATCACCAGGAGACACTGCTCCAGCTTATAGAGTAATAAAATTTGATGAATTCGATGATTTTTGTCCGAGTCCGCTCCGGAGGTTCTCTTTCTAAGTAATGTCGAGAGTTAGCATGATGATAGAAGACAGGGTGCTCAGAGCAGCAAGAAAGCGCCAAGACACTGGCAGATGCCTCGGTATGTGCAGTCTCCGCATTATTAGCCCTCCGCATCCCGAGGGTCCGCGGCTACTGTGATGGGCAGACGACTCGACATATTTCCAGCTCGAAGCCTCTCACAATCAATATCACAACATCAATCCAAAATGTCAGCCGAAGCAGATGTCAAGCTCGAGGACTTCTCGTCCATCTTCTCCCTGAACCAAAAGGTGGCTGTCGTCACTGGTGGCTCTCGTGGTCTCGGTCTCCACGCCGCATCAGGGTGGGTAGCCATGTGTTACACCTGTCGTTGTCTCATTGTCTGACCGAGTCACATGCATACAGTCTCCTCCAAGCCGGATGTTCCAAAGTCTTCATCTCCTCACGCAAGGCCAAGGCATGTGAGGAAGCATGCGATGCCCTTAACAAGCTGCCCGGTATCAAGGGCAAGGCCATCTCGGTGCCAGCCGACGTCTCCAAGGTTGCAGAGATCGAACGCTTGGTAGCAGAAGTTAGAAAGCACACAGATCACGTTGACATCTTGTTTGCCAACGCTGGAGCCACCTGGGGAGCTCCTTTCGACAAGCACCCCGCCGAGGCCTTTGCCAAGGTCATGGACCTCAACGTCAACAGTGTCTTCTACTGCATCCAGAAGTGAGCAGAGCAATAAGCTTCATATCTTGCCTATTAGCTAACTCGTATTTCCAGATTCGCCCCGCTGCTTGAGAAGAAGGCTTCATTGACAGAGCCCTCTCGTGTCATTGTCACAGCATCTATTGCAGGTATTGGAATTGGTGCATTGGGAGAGAATGCAACCCCAGCATACAGCGCTTCCAAGGCCGCAGCTCTTCATCTGACTCGTAACCTGGCCGTCGAGTTGGGTCCCCGTGGCATCCTCTGCAACAGCATTGCGCCTGGCTTCTTCCCAACAAAAATGGCCAATGGATTGATGGCCCTGACTGGTGGTACACAAGCTCTGGCTGATATTAACCCAAACAAGAGGTTGGGCAAAGCTGAAGACATTGCTGGCACTGTCGTCTATCTCTGTTCAAGGGCAGCCAGTCATCTGAACGGCGCCCACATCGTCATTGATGGTGGCAGTGTAGTCGGCCGCTCGAAGCTGTGAGGAGCTCACAAGTTTTTGCATTTCCATGTATGTATCCTGCATTCTATCAAATTGTCTTGATCCCCAAAAGTGGTGTACCGCTGTGCAAATCGTCTGGAGGGCTTGTGTTCACATCACAAGACTGCCGTGCCTGTATTGGGTCAACGAGGCTTGACTGGCAACACGGAGACAGAAACATGACGGTAGGTCTCCCGCGTTGCCGTGAACATAGCGTGTCCCGATCGATATCAAAAAAACGACATCGCCATCACGCCAGCCTCTTCTCTGATCCATGTCATTGTTACATTGCCCCTCGTTCATGGAATGAACGTCATACGGAGACTGGGAGCCGTACCGCAGCAACAAAATCACCCATTCCTGGGGGATGCGCAGTACGCCTTCCCGATTGCGACGTTGACTGAGATCTAGGCACAGTATTCATGGAGAATCAGGCTAAAGTGCTGGGCTTGCAGGTAACAGCATCTGAAACACCACAGCTTTGCTCACCGCACTTGAGGGGAAGCGATAGCTTCTGTCTATCTCTACAAGCACGCTCTAAATCTCCGCAATGTCTCCCCTAACCTTGACGTGCAGCCGCTGTACCGCATCTGCATTCAATTCAACGGCTCTAGAGAATGGGACCTGCAGATACATCGTATCCTTCCTGTCGTGCCTTTTTTGGTTCCTGCAAATCGGACGTTGGCAAAAAAGCAACCTGCATCCTCAGTCGCCATCCCCGCTTGCCTGAGGGTGTTGTTGCGGGCGGTGTGTGTGTGCCTGACTTGTCAATTGACTGGATGGGTTCCTGATGCCGAAGTCAAGCCTCTTTCTGTCCACTTCACTTGCTTTCGCTCTCCCGCACCAGCCACTACAAGCAGGTGCGACCCATGGTTGTTCCTGAGAAGACGACCAACTCCATGGCTTGCATCATTCCTTCATTCTTGAGACACTTTATCCGCGTCTATTCCAACACAACAATGCATCGCGCGCGGCTGAGGTGCTGGTACCCGTCTGTCAATATGTGTATGGATTCGACTTGTCGACAAACAATTCGGGTCGACCTTCCTTCTGAAACTCTGACATAGTCGGTTGTATGATGGAATGCTCTGCACATCAAACCTGCGCAACAGACGTGCAGGACGCAGCGTCTGATGAATGTCATTTTTGTGGTGGCGCGATTGAACCCGGCTGGAGAGCCCGAATCATTGTCCGTCTCCGTGTTACACAAACGTCACGGGCCACAACTCGAGCCGCTGAAGGACAGGCCCCGTGATGGATCATCAATAATGACAGAGCAAATTCTTCCTAACAACTGATATGTCTTGGTTGTAATAACTCATCAGATGGATATCTGGATCAAAAGATTGACTCTCGTCGTCGAAATAGGGCTCCTTACATTGACACCTGCTGGTATCCGCATCAAAAGATAGCAATGATAACACGGCTGGTAACAAGAACTTGGCTTTTGGGACCATGTCAGAAACAACTGCGCCAGCATCCGTCTCTGCTCAATCCGGACAATGCCAGACAAGCTGTTGTGCTGCCGTCGACCGCGCCTGAGCCCCCTGTGTAGATCAAGAGACCCTACAGCAGCAAGTCGAGACGACCTCTACAGAGGATCAAGTGCAAATCGTCCAAGCAATTCTTCTACCAGATTTCGAAGAATTGGTCCCTTCGTCTGTGCGTAGTGTTGCTTTGCATATCATTGGTGCCACACACCACACAGTACCGCACACCATACACTCAGCTACAGCTCTCTTGCAAGCCGGGTAGATCTGAGGATCATTCCTGCTATGCGGCTTTTTCTGGGACTCTCTAGACTGGTAGGCGCCTAGTGGAGACGTGCGCGTCTCGTCCAGTCGATTCTGTTCTGATGATACTTGCCTCAGCTGTGATTATGGGAGTCGTCAATCGGTGGGGAAGGTATGGCTTCTGGAGATTCTACATAAAGAGTCCCTGCAGAGGCGAAAAGTCAAAGTTCCTCCTTTCTACAGCACTCTCCAAACTTTACTGCAGGGCTGATACAGGCACAAACCAATATTGTGTATCTTCACTCTCATTTCGCATACTCTCGTCATTCTGAGGGTGTACGTTCGTTGAATCCTCTGTACCTGGGTGCATTCCTCTTCAGGACCCTAGTTGTCAACCGCGTCCCTTGCAGTCACATTCCAATCCAGATCGAGCGGCCTCACCTTGGAAATTAGCTTAGCCGTGCCCCAGCATCATCAAGGAGGCTCGAACCCTACAGAACCTAGGGCCCTGATTCAACCACACAGTTGTTACACGAGCAACTGACTTCTAGCCAACCATCATGAGGGATCAGAAACTATATGATGGTAAGTCAGAGCAGATATAAGCAACGTGCTTTTATCCCTTCTCTTCACCCTCTTGTCTCCTTTCTTTGATTACAAGCCACATTTCAACGGGTCTTGGGTGTGGAATTCTTCATCACACGATACTGACAATGGACTCTACAGCATCTTTCGATATGGCTCACCGCCGTATTGCAAATCTTTCTATCGACACCAACACGTTCCATGGACAGTCAGCTCTGGTCTCGCCCCCTGAGTCGGCCAATAGTGCTCGTCGTAGCTCTTACGACATGAACTTCCATCAAACCCCCCTATCGACTTATCATCCCAATACACCAGTTCACTTCTCTGGCCAAGACATGTACAACGTGTTGCCGTCAGACAAAATGAAGCTTTCGTTCCACCAACTTCCGAGTCCTGTTGATTTCACCCAGGGTCAGCAAAACTATGCCACAGCCTGCAACTCTCCAACATGGAACTCATCGATGGCATTTGCACAGAAGCCTGAGGTGGACAATTCGTTCTACCAGGATAGCTCAGCATTGTTGTCGACTGACCAGGACTGGAACAGCTCGACAATGAGCTACCATTCAAATATCGACTATGCTCCCGACCCAAACTCCTTGTTCATGTTACCATCCCGGGACACATCGGCGTCGTTCATGGCAGATGTTGATTCGTCTCATCATGAGGATCTCCCGACCTTCATCGCGCCTAGCCAGGCGGTCCACCAACCACCAGAGATCATCGAATACAATATGAGCATATCCGGCTGGAGTGGCCTCCAGACCCCTGTGCATGACAGCAACATCTTGCACTCCTCGTCGCCGCCAGAGTTCTCTCCCATCACTCCTTCCACTCTAGACTGCTCTTTTGACTCGTCTTACGTCAAAAACGAGGTTTCTCCTTCCTCTTCAGTCTATGGTCACACTTCCCGTTCGAGCTTAGGCAAGAAGGGCCGGAAGATGTCCAAGGCTGACAAACGTCGTTCCATCTGCAAGAGTGTCCCGGTCTCTAACTCGAGTACCTCCATCACCGTCTTGACCGATGAACAATCGGAGATCTTCCATGGTCTCAATGACGAGGACAGAAAGAATTTCAGCGCTGGCAAAAAGATGCACAAGTGCAAGACCTGCAACTCGAAGTTCGGTCGATCCGAACACTGCAAGAGGCACGAGACTACTCACTCGGGAGAGTCAAAGTTCCATTGCTATCTTTGGGCCCACCGTCTCGACCCCAATAATCCAAAGAGCCAGTGTACCGTCGGCAAGAACGGCGATGGCAAACAAAATCGTGGCGACAATAACCGTTCGCATCACTGGACACATGTAAAAGCCTACCTCGTCCTGAACGATGCCCTCGTACGCGAACGCAGCAAAACCACCAACGGCAAAGCTAAATCCAGAGGTCGCAACTGGCCCGTCTCTCCCACACAGTTCTTGACTCTGGTGCGCTCCCAAGACTCGCTTGAGCAGCAGGAGAAAGTGCTCAGTTTTATGAACGGAGAGTCTGGGAGGGACTTTGGCGTCCATATCCTTTGGGACAAGGAGAGCTGTCCTGTCATTCCTTGTTCGATGAGTATTGGCGCCGGGGCCTGTGATATGTGCAGGTCTAAGCAGGGCAAGAAGGAGAAGAAGTAGTTTGGGGGTGGCACTTCGCCTCTTTCTCGCTCTCCTCTCTGTTCTTTTTTTTGCTGGTGGTTCGTGCGACGGTCTTGTGCTTTCCTCTTCTTTTCTATTGTGACGTTGGTCTGCGCTGCCTCTTCTCGGATGACTTGTTCTGCTTTCACACATGATACCTCTGGCCTTCTTTCCCTCCTTCTTTTTCAACGACAAATGGATAATGAATACGACGAACGACACCATCATCAACAGAAAACCACACTTCGGCATTGGTATCTTCATCAACGACCCCTCTACGACTTTCCTCATTACCTTGCTTTCTTTTTTCTCCTTTCTCGGTTTCTCTCCAGCATGTCGGGCTCATCTTTGTATTGTGCTCTCTTTTTCTTTCGGTGTGGTTTTACTTTTTTTTTTCTTGGTTGTTTGGACGAGAGAGGCAAAGGACAAAACATGGATCAGGGAAACGGTTGTAGTATTATTCTTAACTAGATGAGGATGGGAGGCAGGGACTTTTACTCTTTTTTTCGGCTTTGCAACTAAAAAATGGGCAAAAAGGACAAACAGGAAAAGTTCTGGGGCGGACGGATGGGGCGGTATGGGATGGGTAGATGGGTAGAAACAGTTGTTTTGGTTGGTTTGTATGGCTGCCTAATCTACGAATCTGTTATGTTGTTTCTCTCGCTCGCTGTGTGTTGGGTATCGTTGTTTGAGATTCGAGTATGTGTTCTCATAAAGGGATGGGAAGAGATGATGTGATTTTGTCCTTTGTAGATGAGAATGACTCCAGAAACTTGTCACTGTCCAAAGCTTTCCTTGCAGTGAGTCCTTTCTTTTCTTTTCCCTGACACTAAGTGCGAGGATGTCACTTCTCTTCCACATAATGGTCTCAATATTCGTTGAGAACTTCATAGTACTTTCATGCAGAATACAATACCGGTATGTTTTTTGTTATCGCACAGGTCTAGAATTTTTGTGCGTGACACAGAAGTGGGACTGGTTGAGGACGAGATGGAAAGTCTCTTATATATACAATATAAGTATGCGGTTTACTAAAGCAGTTTTATGTTATAGTATATCGGTAGAGTACTTGAATGGAGTAAATTAATGAAGATTGATAGTTACGGTCTAGCTAGACCCACTAGCTAGAGAACAAGGTATGAAACTCTCTTATATACACAATATGTATATGCAGTATAGCCAAAACAGTTGTCTGTTATACTATGTCAGTGGAGCATCTTAAAGTAAAGCAGATTAGTAGAGATTGATCTGTCGCGGTCTAGCAGGCGTCCGAGCTGTTCACGAGAAAAATCGAGCCGACAGCCGTGAGTCGACTGATGGCAGCATTGGTCTTCTAATGACATTCCTGATTGAGTGCGTCGCAACGAGCTGTCGCTATTATTTGTGCCGTATCGCTTGTCTCTGTTCCTTCAGCTCTAGAAGAGTTTATTCGTGGATGTAAACCTCAAGGGTCGACGTCGCGACTTGCGAAAGTTTCAAACCGAGGCACGGATCGCCCCCGATGGCTCTTTCCTTCCCAGCCACCTTCCTTTGTCGACACTTACGTCCGTTGCTCAATTTTTTCGATGAAGATCGACAAGGCAAGCCCGTATCGCTAAGAGTCTTGGTGCTGTAGCCATCAGAATGCAGAAAGAAAATTCGATATATCGTGCTATTTGGACCGAGGTTCTCAAGACGCTGTTGTTCGCCAGTGTTTCAGAACACGGCGACAAGCTTGATATGGCGCTGGTGCTTTACTTTCTTCTGTATACAGACGGGCTCCGCGTACAATTGCACTACTCGAACAGCCAAGCTACGCGGTCTCGGACTCATTTACATACTAAGCACTTAGTGGTCTCTCAATTCACGCTCTCTGGCCTTCGCTTATGGAAGGCAGGTCCACCAGGTCCCCACAACAATCACATCCCCCAGATCGACGACTAGGAAGATTGCCAATTGATCAATGCAGTAACACCCGTGAACTGTCGATGGCGCTGTCTGTATTCACTGACGATCCATACCACTCGGCGTTCTAATCATGGCCAATGGACAGACTGCTCTTTGGACTCTACGTTTCAGGCATGCATAGCGCTCGCAGTGGTGCAGTATCACAGAGACATCAGGGCTTCTTCGCATGACTCCAGCTGTCTGTCACCTACCAACCCTGTGGGCAGGGATGATAGCCACCTAACAAGCGACTGCGAGAGATAGCATATAAACCATACGGACTCACCTCGCTTCAACCCTCTCGAAGCCTCGAGAGTCCTCCCACGACGAAGATTTAAAGTTTACCCTGCCATTATTTCCTGCTGTCACGCTCCTATATCTCGCCCCGCTACATTCCCTAGGCCAAGCCCAAGCGAAGAAGCCAATTTCTTGGATATGCACCTAGCTGCCATGGAAATCTCAATCATGCGCTTGTCAGGTTGTATACTCTATCAATGGTTGTAGACCCAATCTTGGCTCATACACGATGTTACCACCGGCCCGCCATGGCGTTGCAACAATATCTTGTATATCGAAAGATTGCCTCGGTACCGCGACTTGCGTATGGACACTTGCTGTATAAAGGTTGACCGCTTCTCCTGTATGAATTGAAACTCGTCGACGTCCTGGACTTCTCAGCCTGAGACTTTCATTCCACAGCCGCTCACTTAATCTGTCTTTCGCTTTCTCATCAACGAACACATACTATTCCAGGATGAAATCCTTCTTCGTTGCTTGTCTTGCTGCCACCAGCGCCTTCGCAGCACCTCTTGCTGCTCCCCAGCTGGGCGGCTTCCCAAGCTTCGGTGGTGGTCTCGGTAGCTTAACCAGCAACGATGTTATCAATGGTGTCTGTAAGCCTGTGACTTACATCTTCGCTCGTGGTACTACCGAACTCGGCAACATGGGTTCCACTGTCGGCCCAGCTCTCCAGAGAGCTCTGGAGTCTGCTTTTGGTGGCAATAATGTTGCCACCCAGGGTGTTACATATCCTGCCGATGTCGCCGGTGCTATCAGTGGTGCACTCAACCCTGGTTCTGCTCAAGGTGCCCGCACTATGGCTAGCTTGACTCAGCAAGTTCTGAGCAAATGTCCCGATACAAAAGTCATCCTTGCTGGGTACTCGCAGGGTGCTGAGCAAGTTCACGGTGCTCTCACGAACCTCCAGAGTGGACAAGTCTCTGTAAGTTTCGGTCACTCCAATTAATCATCTTCTAATCGTTGACAACATCTCAGGTTGCTCTTACTTTCGGCGACCCGCTCCAGTTGATCCCCTTCAGAAACATCGAGGCTGGTCGTACCAAGGTTTACTGTAACCTTCTTGATGGTGTCTGCAGTGGCGCTTTTATCATCTCTGCTGCTCACTTGTCTTATTCCTTTGAGGATACTACCCCTGCTGCTCAGTTCGCTAAGAGTGTCATTGGCAACATCTAAGCGCAGCAGATGTGCCAAATACGATACACGGCTCTGTCAAGGTCCTGTTTGACATACGACTCGAACCTCGAAGACCTTTTGATCGTGTTTCTTTGTTTCTGGACAGACAGCATATCATATATATCATTGAATCATGACTCATTTCATAGAATTTATGTTGCGAACGTACTTGCCCTAGCCCAGAACTGTCATTGCTCTTTCCAACGCTGTCTTTGCAGCTTGGCGAACCTCTCTGAGGATCTCTGAGGCAGGCGCTGTCTTGCGCACGAGACCGACGCCTGTACCTGCCCAAATCGCAGCTCTTCTATTTTCCTGATCAAAGCCGAGATGAGGAGTTTGCTTTGCCTCAGCGTGTGACTTGCGGATATCTTCGATTGAGATGCCTTTGATGTAATCCCGATAGCTCTGCGCAATAAGAGCCCTGCCGTCGAAATCCTTGGGCCAGATGTTCGGACCCGCCAATTCGTCAAACACTTTGGCTCGAACGGTTGTCTGACCTCCATCTTCGGTTTCTAGGATTGCGGCTTGGTAGGCAGGATGCACTTTTGTCTCCTCAGCAGCGAGGAATCTAGTTCCCATGACCGCGCCGTCTGCGCCGAGTGTCAGGGCTGCAGCGACACTAGAGCCATCTGCTATACCACCTGCGGCAACAATGTATACGTCATCCAGTCCCAGTCTTTGCAGTGCGCACAAGGTCTCAGGAATCAGAGAGATGATGCCTGCACCTTTCTCGCCACCATGGCCACCAGCATCTGCACCTTGCAGTACAAGCACATCTGGCTTACAAGATTGAGCCAAACTGATTGCACCAGTTGCACTGCCAATCTGAACCCAGATCTTGGTCTCATCGCTTACTTTTCGTATCGCCTCCGTCCACCGCCCAAAATCTGCAGATTCATGCGCGGCAAACAACCACACAGCCACAGGACGAAATTCTGCAACCAACGCTACAACCTCGTCGAGCTTCTGTGCAAACAACAAAACTCCCAGGCCAATTTGTAGACTGGCTCCAGGTTGTGGAATTCGGTCTCCTGTAACTAGCTCTGTGACGTCTTCGAGTGCTATGCGGAGGGCTTTTATGTCTGGGAGACCACCGAGGAAGCCTATACCGCCTGCTTTGTAGACCGCATGGGCTAAAGCCGGGCCAGAGAAACCGCTCATGGGAGCTGAAATTATCACCGGCGAAGATACCCATGGGTAGTCTTTTGAGAGAGGTCGAGAGGGCATGATTGTTCGTCTGAAGAACCGTTATTGGACTCCAATGGCTTGATGGTCTGGACAGATTTTAGGAAGTTGTCTTGACTGTATGTTCACCTACTAGGGTCTGAAGAGTGGTAAAGGATGTTGTTGATAGAAAGAAAGGTGACGAAGATAGGTCAAGGCTTACGTGAGCCGACGCGCCAAGACCATGTGATCTGGCGTTACGACGAGTTGCAGTCGCTGCTTCCTTGTGTTTCTCGCAAATCTGACACCATTCAAGTATTCCAGAAGAAGCGGAACTCGAGATACGAATGGAGTGTAGACAAAAAGCAGTAACGACCAGCTTGTTAACAATTTCTAACCTAAGTTACCGTGCCTGGCAGCCGTCCTTGGTAATGACCAAGCCAACATCAGCACCCCTGAAGCCTTGCACGACACTCACTACAAAACGTCCGGCAGGTCCTGGATCGCCTGTTCCCATTGTCTTGAGTTTCTCGGCTCCAACACCACCGAGGCCCGTCGCAAGGTAGCCTGGCGAGATGCACCAGACTCTGACTCCGTCCTCTTGCAGCAACCTCCACCACTCACGCATCATCATGTTCATACCAGCCTTGCTGCTACGATATGCAGCAACACTAAAACCCTGCTTAGGCCAGCCTTTGGGTAGCACTTGATTGATGGGAGATGCTGCGTATGTTTTGTCTGCAAATGTCGACGTTCCAGGTGCCATAAATAGCAGTCGGGGACTGGATGATTGCAGGAGCAATGGAACAAAGGTGTGGATCATGATCTGAGTTCCTGCTACATTGACATTTGAGCCTTGTTCCAGTTCTCGCGTTGGCTCATCTTGCCTCGGGCGGCTAGTCTGTCGAGTTCATCGCCTGGATTTCGGATCCATATCACCATGTCCGTATGGTCGTCTTGTGCTCGTAGCGCAGATATTCTCCTCGATGCTCCGATGCTGTATGCTCGTAGATTTATAATGGTACTATGTCTGTTGTACCACGAGCAGCCGATCTGGGTATTGTTTCGTCAACGAGTATATAGTGCTGGTCCTGCCGCACTGATAACCGCCGACTGGTGATAAGCGCCTGCGTGGTTATGTGTCTGTCTCAACATTGGAAGTTCACTCGAGATGCCGCACACTGGCAGACTTGGTTAGCGCTGAAGCGGCGCCTAAATCTCATAATAAAAGGTTGATGACGCAAAATTGTCCCACAGGCTGCCGTTCGGAGACGTGGATTGGACGAGTAGACGATTCCAACTCAAAATGACTCTGACCCCGTCAAACTCACTGCTTAGAAAGCGGTCATCACAAAGCCAAGCAATATGCCAGGCTGGCTGTGTTGAAGCATATAATAAAGACACGACTTCCATCTGGCTTGGGTGTCCCTCAGATCTGGAGCGAGCACAGTCAACCAAGAACATACAGACCTGTGACCAGCGTCACAATTCTGTTTTGAACCCTTTATTAGCTCTTTCACCTCAAGAACTGTCAAGCTGATAATGCCATCCAACAAAGCTCGACTTTACGTGGCTCTCTACGTTCGAGGAGGGGCTGCTAAAATGCCAGGAAAAGAGGACACGTACGTGTGCAGAATCGTCAGAAGGGGAGATGAGTGACTGATCAAATGATAGATACCATTGGGCCTTATTGGTGGGGCCCAAGAGCGACAAGTCAGACGATAAAGGTGTTCGATACCACGCTCGGGAGCATATAACCCAGGAGGGAAAACCTGCTTGGGTTTTTGAAGACAAGCTTACTTCCATGGCACCGACGCAGATGGTCTTGGTTCGGATTCTGATCGCGAAGATCGAAGACACTGACAAACTTGCTCAACTGCTGCGGCAAATCCCTATCAAACAGGAACAGCAGGGCTGGAACTGTGTTCTGTGGATCAAAGAAGCGCTTTCGGAACTTCAGACGTCGACGAACATTGTTGGTACAAATGTGCTTGAATGGGAAGCTGTTCGCAATGCAGCTATGTCCTATTGCCAGCAGAAGAGAGATGAGCATAGATTCGACGGCACCATGAAGGTTGACGATTCGCGAGTGCCGACCTTTGACCTGATCCAAGGAAAGGAAACGATCAAGTAGAAGCAGTGCATACCCTCAGAAGAGATCCCCGAAGTACTTTTGTCGAAGGCGCTCCATTTGAAGTGCCTCCGGCATTTCTTCCAGAAATTTCTCGATTTCATCTCTCCAGAATGCGTTTTGCGGATTCACTTGGCAGGCTGTAGTATACTCCCAGTACGGCGGATACCAACCAGCGGTCTCCCAATCAATTATACCAACGATGCTGTCACCTCGTACGAGAATATTGAGACTGCTTAGATCACCGTGGGTGAAGGTAGGGCTACCCCAGTCTTGAGAATGCAAGCTAATAAGTCTCAAAAATTCGTCGCAGGCGTTGCTTTGTGTTTGTATGCCATTGCGTAGGTGGTCGTGAAATTCTTGCACGTTTTTGAAAGGGCCAAACCGTAGGTCCATCGAAGGTATCCTGAGATCGTACAAAGAGCCTCCGCTTACGCTACATACTGCGTTGCTTTTAGGAGCCAGACTGCGCATGTCGAGCACCATCTTCTTCAAGCTCTCAAGAATTTTTTGCTTGGAAGCATCGGACCTGTGAACCCAGCCCCTAGAAGCCGATTGACCATGGATTTTTTCCATCAGAATATAAGTGCATCCTTCGTGAGTAAAAGCAAAGTAGATCTTGGGAACCAGAATGCTGGTGTGCTTGGCGATGAAGAGCATGGTTTGTGCCTCGACAACATCGAGGCGGCTACCATATTTTACGCACAAGTCGCTCGTCAACATTAGTACACTGCCAGTGCGATCGCGAAACCGTCTCAGAATATTTATCGAAGCGAGTAAAAGCCATTTCTGGAATTTGGTGGGCTGTGGGACGTCCGGCACGGTATGTGGCATTGTGGCATATGTGTTCTTCAAAAGGACGACAACGAGGTTGATTGAGGCCAATGCAGCAGCGATCTGCCTACGCAGACATGACCTGATATCGAGAGAAGCCCTAACATGCAAATAATGTCGAATAGGGCGATCGCGCCGGCAACTTGCTCGATGACAGAGAAAGTAGAAGGTTCAGGAGTAAGAAGGTGCAATTGCGGAGGAGGACTTTCCCGACAGATAGACGCCTGTTGGCAACATGTTGTTGCTTCTGAACGTAACACAGCTTCGGTTGGCATCAGAAAGCCTCTCACATCACAACCGCTCGCTCACTCTCTCACAAGCATCAAGGCATAATCTGACCGAGCGGATCAATCCACTACATCAGGCTCTCCATAGTCGTTGTTGATCGAATCCTTTGTTGCCAATATGCCCATTCTTTCAACTTTCTCCAGAATCCTTTGATGAACAGGTCGTTTGTCTTAAGTCTCTTTGTATGCCAAACAAATCCATTGTTTCAATTATAGATCTCTCGAGTCACTCTAAAAAGACAGTTGCAGAAAGATTGTCTATATAAGCAGAGTTAGATCAGTCATTATGCAGACCAGACCCAACACTACCAAACCCAAAACCAACACTCCCTAACACACGCCAAAATGTGCAACAAGAACACTTCCATCATCACCACTAACATCACTCTTGGTGATCGCTTTGCTGGTGTTCCAAGATGCAGAACTTGTGGTATGCTATGTGTTTTTGTGGCTTATGATCCTGATCATCTCTACTACTGCTACTACTGTAAGCGCTACTACCCTTAAACAATCATACTTCGCAGATGGTAATTAGGCGTTGGCGTTTAGTCTTTTATGCTAAGTTCCCGCTTTGGTCTTTAGCCAGGGATCTCAAATCAATAAAATCTTTTTTTCTTCTTGACTTTCAATTGTTTGCAAATGTGTCTTTCAACAAGCAATACTTTTAATACTTTTCTCAAACCTGATGTGTTATGCTTTTAATGATGGTGATGACCTGCATGATCGTGGCCATCGACGTCTTCCTCGTCAAGAGGGTTGCGCCACTCTTCCCACCCATCCTCAAACGTTCTGCAAAGAAGCGTTTCTCTTTGCTCATTCGTGAGACCCTTTCTTCTCATAGTCTTCTCCCATTTCTTCATCTCTGCATCGTTCAAAAGGCATCCATCGAACATTTCTGTGATGGCCTTGACGTCGATGCCCTCGCCGATAAATACAATCTCCTGCCGGCGATCGCCCCACTTTCCCTCAAAATCTTTCTTGATCAGGTCTGTAACTTCTTGGCTGGGAGAAGGCCATTGTTCCTCTGGCACAACAGCAAACCAGTTCAAGCCACCGGAAACAGTGAGCATAGCGCCGGCCTGCGACCAGTCACCACTAACATAGGGCCGGGTGGCTAGCCAGATGAAACCTTTCGAGCGGAGGAGAGGTTTGAACACAGGGTGAGCCTTCTTGTTGGCCAGACGAGTTGGCAGGTCGAGATCTGGATATTTAGTATCAAGCGCATCCTGATCGTCTGAAGCCACGGAGGTGGCGTCGGTCTCAGAAGCTGTTTTGAGACTCGAAGAGTCCAAGGAGTGTGCTGCAGAGTCCGAGGAGTGTGCTGCAGAGTCCGAAGTCGATGCCTTGCTTTCCAAAGATTGTTCGGTTTCCTTCTCATCGCCTTCGGATTCATTGGCTGCATCGTCTTGCTCTGCGTCCTCTTCATCCTGGCTGTCGGTTGCGTCATCTTCACTTCCACCTTCCTCTTCCTCCTCCTCCTCCTCCTCCTCCTCTTCGTCTTGAGGTTCCAAAATAACAAACTTGTCATGAACGAGCTCGTACAGTCGACCAGGTGAGAATGGCCTTCTTGCTCGGTAGACGAAGCTGTTTATGCCATATCTAATGCAATGTCAATATCCTGAAAAGGCAAGACGGTGAGGGTCTTCACGTACTCGAGTGTTTCTGGCTTGGGCGCCATGACGGTGCGACCATGGTTGTCAATCATGGACATTTCGTTAATGCTTTTGAGCCAGCCGGAGCTTTTGATGGAGGTTTCTTCGCTGTACATGCCCGTTGCGATAATTTCTTTGACGTCTAGAGGCTTGATGCCGTACGGATTTTCGGACTGTTTTGAAGCTCGCAGGCTAGTTTCGATGATTTTAGCTCCAGGGTTCATGGTTTTGAGGAGACCACGAATGCGAGCAAGCACATCGTCATTGATCATGTCGATCTTTGATCCGTTAGTGGTATACCAGAATGCTTGCACAAGTCGCTACTTGCCTTGTTCACAATGATTACATCAGCGAACTCGATCTGGTCAATCATCAAGTCGCTGACGGTTCTCTGATCTTCAGGAGTTTCAACCTCGGACTGGAAGCGTTCGTGTAGAAGCTGTATGGTCTCAAACTCCTCGAAGAATCTGAAACCATCCACAACTGTGACTGTTGTGTCGAGCTTAGCGACTTTGTTCAGACCACCGTTCTGAGCACTTGTATCTGTTAGGCCATGACCACTTGAGAAATTAACCTCTTAAATTACTCACATCTCGTTGAAGACCTTCTTCTCCTCATCGTCGAACTGGTCGAGTGCTCCATCGGCACCCATCATTGCCTCAGTGAAGTCGGTGGTGAAGCTCTCAGCTACCTGTTGCGGCTCGCTGATACCAGTACTCTCAATCAAGACATAGTCGTACTCGCCTTCTTTAGCCATTTTGGCTAGTTCGATGACAAAGTCGCCACGAAGCGTGCAACAGATACAGCCGTTTTGCATGGCAATCATCTTCTCTGCTTCGCGGCCCTTTTTCTTACCATCTGCTACGATGATACCTTGGTCCACGTTGACAGCAGCCATATCGTTGACGATCATGGCGATCTTGAGTCCATGGTCTTTCGAATTGAGGATATAGCTGAGAAGTGTTGTCTTGCCGCTACCCTGTTCTCGAATCAGACAATGTTGGTGTGATAGACAATGTCTTGAACTCACCAAAAAGCCGGACAGTAGCGTAATGGGAAGGGTCTTGAATGGAGATGCTTCTTTGACTTGTTGTGCCATCTTCGCGTGCTTGGCTCTCTTCTTCGCCGAGGATACCTGCTGTGAGTTTTGCTTGCGTTTAGGAGCCATGGTGTCGAAGGAATAGAAGGACTGTCGCTATAAATGCTGACCTTTGTGGTATTTGCGATGACCACCTTGATGATTTCTACTAACCCATGATTGGCCACTCGTCCCCGTTCTCGGCGGCAAACGAGCTGAAGTGTCCACCTTGATGGCAGGCATAGCATCTGTGCACGATTCTTGACAATCAAATGTCGTCTATTATGCTACCAAGGGACGCTATGAGTGGTCAACAAGTCGTTCAAACTTGACAACTTGTCGCGTGTGTTGTTGTTTTTGAGCGATGGGCTGTTGAGAAAGAGAGACTCGGCTCCATAGTACCTTGATGGTAACGTTGCTCCAAGTTTTTTCTGGCTCCTTCCTTCCAGGTGTTTGTCTGACATATTTTTGCACTTTTATTGGTTCCATGTGTGTCGCTGGTCTGAGGAGGATTTTGGGAGGGTCGCAATGATCACTGCCGGGCGGTCAAGGAAGGAATGATGATGACACCTTGCTTGCGACTTCCTGCTTCGAGATTGTTTTGTTCGCCAGCAGAAAAAAAAAACTACAGATCGCTTTCGTCGGTTTTAGTTGTGCTTCTTACCTGCTACTTTGGTACAGTCGTCTTGCACTTGCGTGATGGTCTCTCTGAGTACCAAAGGTGTGTCGCGATGGTGAATGCGGACCCGACCTTTGAGGAATGTATCTCTTGAACAAGATCACAACATGGTCTAGGGATCCTCGCGGTCTTCGTAGCAGGCCCTTCCTCGCTGCTGGATTGTATTGGCGGCACTAGAAGCGGTTCGAAAGCACAAGGCCAAAGCACTCGAAAAGCGACTCGGTACACTTGCCGTATCTTGTCGCGAACAATTTCTTTGTCAATACAACGGGCGACTCGTTCTTGGCTTACAATTGGAGCGACCCATACTCTCCTGGGACATCGTTAGCTGTCTGTAACATTGGCGTGAGGGAAGACTGCTTACAGCAAGGTTTACGTCAAAGACGATACGATCGGCTCTGGACACGCCAGCACAGCATGACATCCGCGCCATCGACAGTCTGCACCTTCAGGAAGAGCGCCGGCTTGTGTCTGAAAGCTGTCAAGGGCCTTTTCCTTGCCTTGGTGGGTCACTCTCTTTGCGTTGGAGAAGACTGGCTTGGCTGCAGTGTGTCAGGCGATGGTTACTTTCGTACGGACATCACGGAGCCAGCCTGAGACTGCTTGATTTAAGCAGCGTAATTTGATCGTGTGAAGTTTGAGTGTTGTGTTGTCAATTGCATCAGGTAGGGCAAAGGTGTGTTATGGTGGCTGCTAGACTTGGTGTTTGAAGAGCAAGCCTTTGTGGACCTGAGCACTTCGGAACCATCATGGCTGCACCCAACTTCGGTGCTGCACAAAGTCACGGAACCAACTTCACTTCTGGTCTCTGGTCGATCAGATGGGATATCGCATCGCCAAATTTCCTATCTGCTCTTGGACTTTTGCGACTCTTACCAATTCCATTCCACACCCCTCTCTCCCTCTACACAGAACTACCATATCAACCAGAACTCACAATGGAGGCCTTCATAGTCCTCGCCTTTGTTCTGGCTGCTCTATTCAGCACAGGTAACCAAAAGGTCTATCAGTGGATAATTGTGCGTATGCTGACAGCACTAGTCTACGCCCACAACATTACTCACTCTACTATTACTGCTACAGTCACGAAGACGGTCTACCACACCGTGACTACTTCGATCAATGTCGCCACTCTGCCCAGCTCTGCGCCTAATGGCACCGCCTTCGGTTCTTCCGCCTCTGCTGACTACGACCCCTCTTTCGAACTGAAGAGCATGGCTGTCGAGACCATCGAATTTACTTCCACCGTCTTCTCTACTGAGGTCGACGGTGTGGTCGTCACCTCTTTGAGCACCATCGTTGCTCCCGTGACCTCTACCTCTACAGAATTGCACGGGGTCACTTCTACCTCTACAGAGTTCCAGGAAGTCACCTCGACCACTACCAAGCACGCTGGAACCACCATCACCACGACCTCGGTGGTCGTCTCGGCTTCAACTCCTAGCGTCGCTGCCTCGAGTTCTAGCATCTCCGTTGAACAGAACATCGCGCAGATGTTCGGTCTGAACGGCAGTGAGCATGTGCAGGCCAACCGCTGGTTGGTCTTCAGCGTGGTTGTCTTGGGAGTGGCTCATTACCTCTTTTTCGCTCACCACTGAGCGCTCACGATTATGGAAGGCGCCGCTGGGTGCGGTGAATTGCACAAATCATGTATCGTAGCTCCTTGCTGAGATGAAATTAAAAGTCAGTGACTGGCTATCAATCGTCGCCCCAAGAATGTCCACCTATAGAGACACAGCGTGGTTTATGAGTTCCACTGTCCAATGAGAGCCCGTCGAGACGTAAATTCAGTCAGAATCTTTGTGTTGCGCCTGCTCGATGACTACTACGTCCGTAACAAGTAGACTTTGAGACATCCATTGGATTAGAAGTCTCCGACTCGTGGAATTGGTGGTTCCCGTCGCTAAACGAGTGCACCTTCGAGTCTTCCGCTGAGGTGCACTGTTGAGAGTTCAGTATGCGCCCTAGACGTTAGGGTGCACTTTACGATCGACAGATGATCACAAGAACGGATACGGCCTCATGTGCTGCCGTGGCTCTTGACGCTTCTTCATCCTCCCGCTTTGCACGGTCGAAGAATAGAAGCACAGCTTTCAGGGGCTGAAAAGTCAAAAGAATCGATCCGACAGCCCTAAGGTTCATTGACATTGCACCAGGCCGTATATACAGGGCAGAATCGGAGGGCAATGTAAGAAGATGTTTTACAGCCACTGAGGCTCTGGATGCCACGCACGCCTCATCTCCTCGATGGCCGTCTCACTATACCACAAACGCGAACCACTAGGCCAGGGCTCATAGCTCCACTTGACAGGCTTGTCTGATATGCTTAGCGAGGCTTGATGTGATTGGCGAGTGCATGGACAGAAAGGTCCCGCATGGTGCAAATTAATTTGGTTGCTCCCCGGACGGTTTTCCCCCACATTGTTTGGCGCACCGTGCAGGTGGTGGCTCAGGCTGAATGCCTTCGGGCAATCTTCGACCTCGTTGCTGGCCCCTCTTTGTTTCACCATTGTTCAGCGTCCAGAAACTTTGACAGCTTCTGCCGTCGAAAAGGGCCTTCTACAGACGAGATGGCCTCGCTATATTGCCCCAAAAAGTCTGGGCCGATTTCCTGACCTTCCTCATTGGACGGAAAAATCTACCAGTTCGACTATTGCCTTCACGCGATGACGAGGGCTTTTGACCATGTCGCCAGCCCCGACAGCGAGCGAACTGACACATTAGGGCAGAACCACGTTTGGCGAAACGAGATGGTATAGGGCACGACAAATCGCACGTAACAAAGAAGCTATAAGTATCGAGACAACCTCCAGACATCGACAGAGCAAGCAACACAACTCAACTTCCTCAAGCCGGTCTTGAAGTACACTTCTCAACAATCCTTTCCTTACTCATTGCCTGGCTTCTTGTTACTCTCCAACTACTACAATCGCTCAACATGCACTTCTCTTCTCTTGTCGCAGCCGCTGCTATTGGCGGTGCCGCCGTTGTTTCTGCTGCTCCTGCATCCTCTCCCATTGAGAAGCGTGCCACCACTTGCACCTTCAGCGTTTTTCGGCTTCCTTGCTGAGATGAAGGATCCCGCCAAAGACTGGACAAAGGCTTTAATCTTCTTGCAGACGTGGGATATTGGTCTCTACATTGTTGCCGCAACCGTCATCTATGTTTATGCTGGTCCAGATGTCAAGTCACCTGCTCTTGGGTCAGCGGGTCCGATCATCAAGAAAGTAGCCTGGGGTATCGCTATCCCAACTGTAAGTCCACTGCCTAACCTACCACCGCCCCCAGCAAGCCTGTACCAAACGCTGACAACATCAAGATCATCATTGCAGGTGTTATCTACGGTCACGTTGCCGCGAAATACATCTTCGTGCGCTGCTTCAGAGGCACAAAACACATGACCAAGCGAACCAAGACCAGCACTCTTGCGTGGACTGGCATCACCCTGACAATCTGGGTCATTGCTTGGGTCATCGCAGAGTCAATCCCCAACTTCAACGACTTGCTTAGTTTGATCAGTGCTCTGTTCGCTTCACACTTTACCTACACACTGAGTGGTGTGTTTGGACTATTCCTGAACTATGGACACTGGTTCGACAACTGGAAGCAGATTGCGCAATTTATCGCCAATTGGGGTGTCATTGCAATTGGTGCGACGGTATGTGTTGCAGGACTGTACGCTTCAGGCACAGCGATCGCTGCTGATGGAGGAAGCGGTTCATGGACATGCGAAAGCAATGCTCAGTAATTGCATCGGCAGTAGCATCTTTGTGGAGAGAAACACATTGTATTGAACATTATTGATTAACGAACCAACATTATCCTTTGCCACATGGGTCTTTTTTGGATCATCATGTCTTGCATAAATCGTGAACAACGCTTGGACAAAAACGTCATTGAGACGTGACGTCCTTCGCTTGCCTCATTTTCACCCAGACACCGTCTGCAGGGCAGCAGGTAAGCGTCAGGCGCATCTTGGGTTCGGCATCGAGTGTTGGTCCTGTAGGCTCAATCTTGTCGAATCTTTGAAGCAGTCTGACCATCACATAACTGGCTTCGGTCAGGGCGAACTGTTGGCCAATGCAGATTCTAGGACCTCCATTGAAGGGCAGATAGTCCCAGCTAGGTCGCTTTGAGGTCCACCTTGATGGTTTGAATTCGTCTGCGTCCTCGCCCCAGATATCCTTGCGCCTGTGCATGACATAGACGGAATAGCTGACATCGGTACCTTTAGGAATGAAGATAGGGGATAGACCGTCTGCGCCACCACCGCATGGGATTGTTGTGTCTGTTAAAGCACGGCGACCGTCCATAGGAACCACAGGGTAGACTCGAAGAGCCTCATTCAAGCAGTGTTGAAGGTACTGACAGTCCTTGAGAGACACGAATGTGATATCTCTGGGATTTTCGTAGCTTCCGAAGTCACGTATGACAGTTTCGCGGAGCTTCTCGAAGACATCTGGATTCTTAGCTAGAAGCAACAGCATCCAGCTAAGCAAACAAGCAGTGGTATCGCGACCAGCTATCAAGATATTGAGTAGTTGTGTTCGCAGCTCGACAGGATCCTGTGTCTGAGCGGCGAGTTCCTCGAGAAATACGAACTTCCTCATGAGCGATGGTCTTCGCTTCTCAGATGCGTGTGCCTTGATTGCCTTGTCCACATAGTAGTCGGCAAAGTTGTGAACATCTTTGCAAAATTTCTTGAAGTGCTTGTCGTGAGCCATCCAGTAGTAGTTCCCGAATCGTGCGCCTTTGAAAAGGTAGCTTTGAGAGCTGTCGATAGCAGTGCCGAACACTTTTTCGTCTTTCCAGGCTGCTGCTGCACCAGCTTCTCCACCCCTGAGAGCTGCGAGCTGAGTGTCGATGCTCTCACCAAAGAGAAACTCGGTTGAGCTGTCAAGAGTCAGGCGGAAGAAAAGAAGCTGAACATTAGTCTCTTCGACCCAACCATCGGCATTTACAGGAAGAGCCTTCATCATGTTCTGCACGTGCACTTCTTCAAGTTCCAGATCGCTGATATTGTCGCGAGCAAATTGAGGACGGAGTAGTGCTCGAGAGTGTTCCCATCTTTTGCCATCTGATGCGAACTGAGAAGATAGTCAGCAAGCGTAACGATGCATAAGATCAAAAGCACTTACAATGCCATCGCCCATCAAAGGACCAAAGTTGCCAATTCTTGCGGATCCTAATCCGAAATCCCTGAACTGGGTTGCCAACAAAGCTTGAATGTTTTTGGGATCCGAGGTGAAATGAGCCTCATTGCCCAGAATAGAAAGGCGCATGGTATGCACGGGTCTATGGTGCGATACGGACAAGGCTTCCTCCCTCTCACGGAGATAGGCGGGAAATCGGCCTGCTTTCTGAGCCGCCATCATCTGTTTGATCGTCGAGATACCCAGGTTAGTGGCGGGCCATAGTGGAGCTGGTTCACAAGCCAGCTTTCGAGACTTGATAGCATGTTGTCGACGAATGTACAATAGGCTGATACTTTTATATAGTATCCAAGTGACTGAGAGCCACAGGAAGGCATACAATGTAGGTACACTCGCCATCTGTGAGATTGATTGACTGCAGAGTGGGAACAGGGATCGACAGGTCTCTTAAACCAACCGGGACCCTGAACTTGCCCTGTCACCCATCATGGAGGGAGAGTTGAGATGCACTTCGGCTCTCGGTAAAGCGCATTGGGTCTGCTCGAGTCACTAGAAATGCGGATTGCGAGAGAACGGCCGTAAAGGCCCGCCAATGAACGCCATGGAGAGAGGCTTTTAAGTTGGCAGCGACACCCAACCGTGTTGTCGATATCTTGGCTTCCGCAACGGCATGGAGGGACCCACCCAGGGCATACAGATATAGCTTGCGAGGTTGCAACCCTGGAAAGTGTCTATTGTAAGTCAAGAAACGTTCCTCGCTGATGGACGGATTTGCCAAATACGCATTTTCGAGACATGATATCGTTGGAACGACAGAGAAAGGAAGGCAGGACGTCGGCAAGAATTGATTGCGCACGTCATTCAGCTCATCCGAGTTTTCTTGGCGGTGTGGGGTAGTGCTTTAGTGGTGCGGCTGATCGCTGTTTCCCTTCTCCCTCTCTCTGACCTCGCCTCGTCGACCAAACAGAATACAAAGTCATGTGTGTCTACTGAGGCACAATTTCAGCCATTCTCCCGACAGCTCGTTCTAGACCAAACACGCTCCAAGGGTATCGGGAAGAGCGCCAACACGTATGTGGTCGATTTAAGAATACTTGATAAAGCTGTGGGTGGCTTGCGGACCAACGGCGCCCATGATGGCAACCGGCTGGTAGAGACTCGAGAGGTGGGGCCTCACATTGGTTCGCAAGCACGTTTCCAACGCGCAAGATAGACCCATCGTCCTTTTCCTATTTGCGAAAACACACCACACCCTCTATCAGCCGTGGACACGGTGTGAACGGCCGACCTGCTTGCTGGCTGATAAGGACACAATGATATTGAGAAGCCATACGAGCGATGCGAAACGTCCTCGTGCCGGCCTATCCGCAAAAAGGCATGTCTGGTATCAAGACAACTCAAAACTTTTATGACGATTTTTGTCACATGCCCTGATGGTCGATCTGTGACTGATCAAGGAGCCTTTTCTGACACACTCCTATCCTCGAAAGGTTGACGATGCTTAGGTTTGGGGAAGGGTCGAGTGTGACGCTGGTAAACTCAATTGGGCCATGCAGCACAGCAAGCATGAGTTCCCCCGAGCATTCTGATCCTTCGATATCCTCATCAGACTACTACAACAACATGTCTTATCACCCTATGACTCACAATCAATCCATCTATCTGCCTACAAGTGGGAGGGAGTTTCGAGACCTTGGAAGCATCTCACGGAAGCAGAGTACGCGACGATTCTGAAGCATCTTTAACATGAACAAGTCCCGTCGGCAAGTTGACATGCAGCTCCTATTCAAACGCAGGCCCTTGGTCATACAACATGGCGAACGCTGCTTGTGCAATCCCAATCGAACAACCATACTATCTTTGATCTCGGTGCCTCGACTGACTGAGGCACGAGTTTTCTGTAACTTAATGGACACTTCAGGATTTGAGCCAGGTCAATTTTACAGGCTACCTCTTACGACGGCAAGAGGACACTATTGCTCTTTCCCATGATACATGCCTCGGCTATTAGCACTTTGTTCCTTTCCATCTGGAGTGCCATTCCAACAATCCTGCCGCCTCCGATACTGTTGACAGCAGAGCTTGCGAACGATATGATTATCAGTTGTGACATGAAGGCCAGTATCATGCCTCCATCGATCCTTGCCGAGATCGCAGAAAATGAGGAGTATCTTGGACTTCTGTGGGAATGCAACAGTGTGATGTATGGATAAGGACCACTACCCACTGAAGCTGGTAATCACATTGCTTCAGGTATTACTCTCATAACCGTCTTTCGATCTTCGAAGACTGGTTTCTTCCCTGTCGCAGTCATGCAGTGTGGCACATCACGGTCCTCAGCTTGATCTCTTGGAAGTAAGGCGCTGATCTTTGTGATCGAGTTGTCTGCTTCTCGTTAGTACTCGAGACTTCTCTGGTTATCTGCTTTGTTGTCTGAGCATACACACATCGATATCATTTGTTGGCCGAAAGATTACCACGGGCTTTTCCATTACGATCATCTCTCTTTCAGACGATCGTCTTGCAACTCGCGGACGGATTTGGTCACCATGGTGACTCGACTTGCGAGTCTCGCTAAGCGCTATACCCAGATCTACCTACTCCCACAAAGCATTTGACACCTCACGACGTTGAAGACAATGCGCCAAGAGGCACTCGGTCATAACAGCAAGAGTGACATGGGCAATACTTCCTTTTAGCAGCATGTTAAGTTGTCTAGCCACTATATCGATAGTGAAGAACAAGAGTCCTGCCAAAAGTTATGCGTGCTCACTTTCTATTGCATTCAAGCTACAAAGATATCTTAGTGGCCCAAAGATAAAGCCAAAGACCGCACAAGTCAGTCTTGGAGTAACAGCACCATACCATCGACAAAGGTAAGTGGCATGCGATTCCAGATGCCATGTTCTTGTTTCCATGTTGGCTGCCAATTCTCTCCTTTCCAACCGTTGGAAGATTTCGAAGAAATGTGTTCGTTAAACTCCCAATCCCCGTTTGCGTTTTTTCTTCTGTGGTAGGTGTGACATTCAACATTGCTCAGTTCTCTCATGACATACAGTACCAGATCTCTGCTACAAGAATCAGAGACCTGCAGCCTCACTTCCAACTTTGTTTTCAGCTTGTCCATGGTAACATTGTTGAGTTGCTTGGTGTTGATTGGTAAAGGTTTTGCACTTGTACATTCCTCGCCGTGAGGTAGGTGTCATCTCGCATACCATGTTCCCTCAAACACATATGCACCCCCTTCTCTCCACGAAAACGAATAGTGACGTCGAGGAATGAGTACCGATTCAAATCCACACTCAAAGTCAGGAAATTGAAGCATTGGATCAACAAACTCTGTCTCCAGATGGAACTTCAAGAGCACAACTCCACAGGCCAATTATCGTGGTTGCAGCCACAGCATGCAGTAAATGGTATGGTTCTGTATTTGGAGCCTCGAAACATCATGGCTGTCCAGTTGATATAGCCGTCCAAGGTTTGTACGTGTAATACCAGCCCAGGTACGAGGAAGTTTAGCGCCTCAGATTGTGTTTGGCGCGCGGTCTTGAGGAGCGAGATCACTGTTGAAGCTGTGGATCTGACGGCATTGTATGTGGTGGTGTGACGATAGTTTTGACAGGGTCGGTTCCCACATACGAGCTGTAGGAAAACTCCCTTTGGACTGCAGTTTCCCAAGACGGATTTGTAGATCATGATTCGAAGTTCGAGTGGGAGTGTCATGAAGGATGGTGATGTGGTCATCTTGTGTGCAATTTGTACGCTTTGCGGCGGATCTCAAATCACCGTCTCGTAACAAGATGTTGTGTTGTGGAAAAGTCGAGTAAAGATAGAGAGATTGGCAACATGCCTTTTGAGAGAGATCTGTGCTGACTTATACGAGGTAGTTGCCAGAGGTGATAAGTCATCGCGAAAAAAAAACTCGCGCAAATCCACTCACCACACCCATCGTTCGGATGCAATCATCGAATCGATTCTGGTAAAGCCAGTAGTAGAGCAGAGGTTTTGATGTTGCAAGATCAGATACAAATTCTCATTGAAGTGCTGCATTCCCTTCCAGTGAGAGTTCCTTTTTCCTTGCCGACGTAGTGAGCTAGAAGATCGACATGCTGCCCAAAGGACGCGTTGCCCATATCACTTGTGCTGCCAATCGATATTTGTCTTTGCCTGCTATATTCATGAGTGCAGGAGTCTGTGTCTTTGTTGACTTTTCCTCTATTTGGTACTGCCTATAAGACAGATGAATGGTTGTCGAAAATATCAGATTTGGATACCTGACTGACCTCTTACCTTCTGCATTTTTGATAGTTTGTGTTCATCACAGTCCAGTTGTGCAAATATTCATCAAACCCACTTGATGGCAAATCTTCATAGCTATATATATCATTTATATCCTCTTTGAGCATAAGTAAAGCCCTTGCCAGCAACTTTCCACGCCAAAATTTAGAGACTCGGTCGTTATCTAAACAAAAACAGTACGTCGAGTCAAAGCACCAAAAACAGTCGAACGCCGGTTTCATGCTCAAATTTGTCTTGCACACATTATTACAGTAAGTAGGGTTGAGAGGTGTCTTCAACCAAAGGCTTGTCCTCGTGTAGACTTTCCAATCGTGTTGAAAGTCTGTGTGTTGGTTGGCAAGGCGAGTGTGTCGAAGCGGTCGATGCCCATGAAGCGATTAATGCCACCCTGTTCACACAAAAGAGGTTAGCATGGTACGAAGATAGATGCATGAAGGGTTAAAGACATACCTCGTCGCTGCTCCAGCTCGAGAACCAGAAGCCGATGATGATGGTCAGGTAGGCGAGGATCAAGATCGAGCCCTTGAAGTAATTGCTCTTGCCTTCACCAACGACCCAGCCCATCAGGAAGACGCCGAGGATGATGGTGACCATATCCCATTGAGGGAAGATCAAGTTGAAGGTGTGGTCAGCAACATATTCTGGTTCCATCCATTGTGCCCATATACCAGAATAGAAGACCAAGGCCGGGACTTGCAGAAGCATTACCTGAAGTGCGTAGGCAGAACCAATCTCCATTGAGAGCGCAATGTTTCCGTTCATGGCGAAGGAGATGGCGTTCAAGAACTCGGTCGTGTTCGGTACGAGCGCGAAAAGAGTGATACCGAGGAATTTTTCGTCAATGTCAATGTGTTCGAGAACACTGTCAACTGTGTCTACCAGAATTTCGGCAATGACTGCATAGGCGACAGTGGCGGTCAACAGAATCACCGCACTCTTTGTGCGGCTCCAGTTGGGTGCATCGTGGCCACCCGATTCATGAGCTGGAGCCTCGTGAACCTCTCCATGAACTTCCCCAGCGTCGTCGGGCATGGCACCAGTCTTAGTTGCTGAGGCTGAATGACCGGTCGATGACGAGATGGAGCCATGGTGCTTTACACTGCCAGCGCTGGTGCTTGCCATCTGTGATGCTTTGCGAGGAGCGCGGGTCGCGTCACGAGCAGCCACGGTCGCTGCAGTTGCTGCCATCTCTGCAACTTGACGTACCAAAGCAGTGTTGTCTTCTGCAGAGAGACCAGGGATTCGTAGCTTGCGTTGTTGGATCCTATCGCCATCTTCTTCGCTGGACTTGGGAGGTACAAGATGTGTTGGCCCACCGAAAGGAGAAGCTGTGGTTTTGTCAGGAGAGTGTTGCTCACTGGGAGCAGTACTGCCAAAGCCAGCCTGCTTCAACGATTGACCGAGAATGCGCTTGTATAATTGTGATTCTTGAATGTTCCCACGCGGCAAAGTGCCGATTGTGCCCATAGTGCTGTTACGGCTCATGTGTGCATGAGGATTGACAACAATAGTGTCAGGGATACTTCCATGACGGGCCTCAATGTGCAATGCCTGTTGCTCCATTTTTTCCAGCTTCTTCTCATCGAGTTCATTGTTCCAGATGACTGCTGCATGAGTACGCAGAGTGAAGAGGAGACCGATGATGTATGACAAGAACAGGAAGAAAGCGCAGAACCAGATGTAGGGGCGTACAGCCTCAAGGAAGAAGCGATCGTTGGTGGCAGGGACCTGGTTAAAGTAACAGCGTCTACAATCTCTGTCTCCTTTGGCGTCATCTCCCTTCATACACTGGTGGCAGACAAGTTCGTGGCTACCATAATTCTGATAAAACAAGGTTGGACCGAAGGAGCCAATGACTGCGAAGAGCAACATTGTCGATGTGACACCTGCAGATCTGACGTTGAAGCGTTGAGTCTTGCGTTTAATGGCACCGAAACACATTGAGATGCCCGGAAGGAAGAGGATACCGGCAAAGATACTACCAATGACACTACCTTCGACCAGCTGAGCTTTACCTTGGTTAAGAGCGACGCAGTATAAGAATACCTCAACAACGGTAGAGAAGAAGGCGTTGATGGTAGCGCCTACACCCATGGATGATTGTGCTGAAATAGAAGCAACAGCTTGACCGATGAAGTACGCTAAGGGGATGATAGAGAACAGGCCGAGGATGAAGATGAAACCAGATGAGGCGATGAATATGTCGAGCTCGAGATACTCCCTTAAAACGTAGAAGTCGAAGATGGCAAAGGCAACCATGCTCAACAAGTTGATGAGGAAGATGTTAGTGCCGTCAACGGTATATTTCCAGTATCTGCTGCCAACAGCACGGTAGGTACAGAGTAGAACGCTTGAAGGAGCTTCATTGGGTCCACGGCTGGCGTCATGAGTATCGGAGTGGAAAGACAGAGCCAGCGGGTGTCTCCTCAAGTGATGGTGCAAGAGGAGCGTGACCTTGCCCATAGGAATTGTGAAGACGAGGAACCAACAGAGAGCAGAAATAAGCCAGAGCGAAGGAGTGATGAAGCCCCAGAAAACGGCAAAGAAGATGATTCTTCCGACAGTCCACTTTCCACGACCAAATAGTCTCGACTTTGATTCTTGCTTGTCTCCACTGGAACGTCTGCCTGGGCGACCAAGCAAACTGTCAGTCTCATCAGGGGTCGTCTCGACGCTGTCTCTTCTTCGGCCAATCAGGGATCGGTTGATGTCTGTTGGGCCGAAGAACAGTCGACCCTCCTCAAGGTCGCCGGTCTGCCATCGCTCGTACTCGGAGATGCTGCGACCTTCACCCGAATCCTCGTCCATATAAGCTTCATCGTGCTCAAGCAAAACATACTTTCCAAAAGGATAGAAGATGTAGCCAGCAAACTGCCATAGCACATAGCCGTACTCGTGGCAGCCTGGCGTGAAGCGGAGGGCAAAGCAAATAAGAGCACCAGCAGCGCAGAGCAATGCAAGCCACCAACCGAATATGAGAGTCCAAAGCAGGTTGAAGAATAGCAAGCCGAAGCTGACATGATGACCAGGGGTCTGGTGAATGTCACCTTCGGCCGTGACCTGGACGGAGCGACTCTTCTTGTACAAAGCAGGCTTCCAGATACGGATACCGAAAGGATGTGTCTCGTTGATGGCCTCTTGTCTGTCCTTCAGTGTGAAGCTCTCGGCGTCACTCAGGTCGGCATCATCGTCGCCAACAGCGTCATCATCGTTCTCGTCGTCCTGGTCTTTCGTGGAGAAGTAGCCTTCCTCCTCTTCCTCGGGCTGTAGCGTGGTCTCTGTGTCATCAGAGTCGGCCTGTCTGTGTGCTTCTGCTGTCGGAGGCCTTGATGGTGGGTTGTCCTCTCGTTCGTCTGATTCAACTCTTGCAAGGAGTGGTGGCTGGGCTGTTGGTCGGCGGCGGAGTGTGGAAGCTTTGGGATTTAAAACATGGCTGGATGATGATGAAGCCTTGTCTTGTTGGACTTCATTCACGTCGTCGTCGACTGAGAACTCTTGACCACGCTTGGGGCCGGCTGATGAAGTACGCTTTCCGAGGGAAGGTTTCTTAGGGGTGGCACGTGTCGATGGTTGAGGCGAGTTGAGAGGCGGCCTTGTATGAGAAGAGGTCATGGATCCTGTGCGTGTTAGAGTATTAGGCATGATGGGCAGGCGGCCAGATGTTGCTGACTTACCATAGTTTAGGGGCCCAAGTCTCTTCTTGTTAGCATCGGGTTTTGTGTTTGTGTTGTACGTCTGAGCGCGAGTGTCGTCGGGCGCAACAACGGATTCGGCGCGCGACGGAGGGCGGTGAGAAGCGGTGGTGCTGCTATCTCGTAGGCTGTGTGTTGATGTGTGTAGGGCGGTGAGGGAGCTTTGGGAAGTCTCTCCCCAGTTGGACTCCTGTGACGAATGCTGCTCGTCCTTGGGTGCCATGGTTTCTGTCGTGGATTCTTCGCTATAGCGCGTGGAGCGCTGCTGCTGGAAAATGCTCAGTTGCGCATCAAAAACAATCTTGATTGTGCCGGATTGTTGATTACGGGCCCAACCACGCTAATCGTATGGAAGCTGGGTGACTCGGTGCCAGATGACTCCTTGTTAGTGACTTGAACTCTCTCCTCACGCGACACCAAGACTTCAGCTGGGCGTGCAGGACGTTTTAAAATGCAGATAGGAAAAGGCGGCCATCTTGTCGCTATTTACAATGACCATGCATCAAGGTCCACGACACGCCATCCCTGATTTGCCGTCTCCAACAACAAAGCCAACGGCCTCTTCGGTCCTTGGATAATGTCAAAGCTCTCATCTTGAAACTCGGCCTCCCATCAGAACATGTCACTGTACCACTCACCGACCCGACGTCTGTGGAATTCTTGCTCGCCTACTGCTGTCTTTCCTCTGAATCATGCTCAACTTGTCTGTTATCTTTTCCCACCTCTTCCGAGCAGCTCGAGACAATCTTTGAGAAATGACGCTCGCCTTCCCCACACATCATGCATGTCCTCCCGCGCTTCCGCAGCCCTGTGTCTCTCTACTCCAGCAACTGGTGCTGCCTCCTTTTCCAATTCACCATCCCGCTTTGTACGCCTACTCGTCACAAAACGTTAGTCCGCTCTTATCTAGGCTCAGTCTACATCTCCAACTGTCGGCCCGCTTCCGATCGCCGTCGAGCCCACCAGCCAGGTTGAAATCTTGTTCATTCACCGCCGTCTAGCCGTAAGGGCTGTTCTTCTCGTAGTAAGCTCTATTTGTTTCACCGCTGGAAGCACAGAACTTTCTTTTCCAAGAATCAAAGAAGCCAAGAAGACCTTCAACAACTCTTCTTGGCTGTGAAAGTGTATATTCGGTCCATGTCGCCATCATGATACGAAAATCACATAAATTCATAGCTTGTCATCTTGGTTTGATCGATGCTCGTCAGAGAGGCACAAGACCGGCTTCAAGTCCTGAGCGTCGCCGGCGTTGAAGATCTACTCATTTGTGCTGGAGCGAAGAGTACAATTTCTACACCCCATCTAGCCTGAGTTATGGCTCTGGATGTCTGGGAGAGACGTCTCCCGTATGACTTTCTTGAATATGGACTCTCCACCAAAATTTTCTCCATATTGGTTCTGACAAGCCTCGTGTATGATGAGTTTGTTTGCACCGGTTTCTGACTCACTAAGCAGCCAACGAGCCAATGCCTTGTGTGAGCTAAAAACGAGGTCTTCTCTATAAGACATGCTGCCACTTTCTCTTGCTCTTGGTCCTCTTTTCTGACACCCTACTACTACAAGAACTGGAGCTCTGTGTTCGCTGGGATAATGCAACGGCATCTGCAATGGCTACTTCACCATCTTCATTTATGAGACTTCCTGCTGAACTTCGGGTTCTGATCTACAGGGCCGTCTCAAACGACTGTGATCCGTTCTCCATGATGAGATACCTTTTACATGGTGACTCACATAGATATTGGACCTCCTCTGTGGACCCTGCTTGGGAATCTCTTCATGACACCAAATCATCGGCCAAAGCTATGCTCCTGCTTCTCACGACATCGCGTCAGATTCAAGCTGAAGCACTACCTGTCCTCTCTGGACTCAGACTGTGTGTTACGGTCAGAAGAGGGAGGAGTAGCTGGAGAGCCGCAGTCGTCAGAGACACAACAGAGCATGTTAAACCATTCAACACAGCATTCCATAGGTCTCCTGCCTTCTACGAGTGGCCATCGAACACGCCTTCGTGCGAACAAGAAGTGCTATTGAAATGCTTCAGCTCTCTGACTCTGAGCGTGAGTTTACAAGACTACGTCATGCTCGCAATCAACATCTCCTTCGGTGATCAGATAAGCGTCGACGTATGCTTGCACCCACATCACAATTCAAGAGAGGAAATCTACAAGCGCCGCGCCGACGAATATATTGAAAATAAGGAGCTGAATGAAACTGCCCTCGCAAAATTGAAAGCCAAAACCCTACGCAGAGTCAGAGCTTCCAAGTGTCTGTGTCAAGAGCTGGTCCAAGATATTGTCGGCGACCTGAGTAGCGTAGGCTGGCATGCCTTTCCGAGAAAGAGAGAAAGAGCAGCTATCTTTGAAAATTCATCAAAGTACGAAACTGTATGGCACATATCCGTACCTGGCACTTCTGCACATGAGGAGAAGAAGTTGCGAGATATGGAAGCGGATATGTTGTGCTAGCTCGGTGCACACGTTACGATCCTTCTCGAAGAGTATCTTAAAATCTGGTTCTATACAAAGCTGTATAGAGCTACCCATATGCCTTGTCTATGGATGAGTTGGTTTGCGCCATATCCCTGACTCACTGATTGACCATCCAGCTTACATGAGTCAACGCGAGATCCTCTTGAAGATACATGCCGCCGTACTCTGCCACTCTTCATCCTCTTTTCCTGATCGTTATTCTGCTACAAAACTCGAAATCTTGTGTTCACTGCGAACAGCCACGATGGTATACGAAATACTTACACCAACGACTTCCTTCATGGGACTTCCCACTGAACTCCGGATCATGGTCTATGAGTTTATATTGGGTGGCAACGATGCATTCAAAACATTGTATTCGCTTGTACAAGGAGACTCTGGAATCTTCAAAACAAGCTGCTGTGATGGTGTACCTCAGCAATGTCCTCTGGACTCTTCTCGCGACTCTTCTCTGGAGGGCTTTTGCGATTGCCAAGTCTGCACCAGGACCAGAGCGTTGGCAATGCTCTCGCTTCTCATGACCTCGCGCAAGATTCGAGATGAGGTGGTTCTTACTGTCCGCCATCACCTACGTGCCCTAGGCGAACCGAGGCTCTTTGTCGAAGCGCAGAGATACTACACAGGCTGGAAAGCAGCAGCAGTCGTCCACGACTCGAACGAAACCCCAACTGATTTTGTGATCCCTGGTGCCCTCACACCTGACAAGCTTTTCCTCGCAAGGGAACGCCCTTACTTCCTCTGGCCTCAGAACATGGCTACCTGGAAGCAAGATTCGTTGATCCAAGTCCTTGACTCTCTAACCTGCAGCGTGTCCTGGAACCACTACTTTAGAGTTCAGATCACGATCACCATCTCGGACCACGGCGAAAAACCCGTCAACGTACGTCTGGAACCACACCCACATTGGAGGGATGGCTTCACAACACACCCCAACGAATACGTCGAGATGAAAGAAACAAATGTCACTGCCATTGCCAAACTCCAAGCTGGAATGCAACGCAGAACCAGAGCTTTCCCGGCGATCAACAGAGAACTGGTTCAAGATGTTGTGGGCATCTTGAGCGACATTGGATGGCATTTTATCCCGCGGGGAGGAGTGATTGATTCGCATGGCCTGCCCTCTACATTCCGTACTATCTGGCATATATCGGTTCCTCGCACTGTAGCTCACACTGTAGCTCACACTGTAGCTCATACTGTAGCTCACACTGTAGCACGCAAGGAAAATTGGCCCAGAGAAGCGGGAATGGATGTGGTGCGTAAGCTTGACGAAGAATGGAAATACTCGTGTTGCAGTATGTAAAGGTCTGTCTTTTGAGATACTTGACCAAGCCTTTTAAAATCAAAAGACTCTGGTTGTAAATGACTCTTTCTGCTGATTCGTCAAAACTATTCTCTTCCTCGTACTAGATTCTCTGACTTGTGGTGGCTGTCCAAACCCCGTAGTACTTTTGAGAAGTAGAGAGAACCTTCCTTGTGAGCTGTTGTTTCGCCCAGCTCTTTTCTGCGCGCCAGCTGCGCGTTCCAGATGATTATTTGTCTCTGTGGATCAAAAGACCCATCCACTGTATTGCCGCAAGACTTGGGGCCAGAGATAGATCTAGATCTCACGACTTGGTCGCTCTCCCGAGCACCAAATCTCAAAAAGGTGCGAGTCTTGTCAGCCAGCGACTGCTGGCTTTCGGTCGAGATTTCCGGCATGCAGAGTTTCGCGGTCAGAGTGTTTGAGAACTGCGTGAAGCTCGTCTTTTGAGGACGATTCCGCCACAGTGCAGCGTTCGTCCTGCACCTTTTACAGTGGCCCTTGCAAAGATTTGCTTTTCCTATCGTTTATATCGAGATTGCCTCTTGATCAGGAAGTTGACCGTATATCCATAAATCCACCTTTTGAACCCTGTGCAGCACGTTTCTGCTTCAACATTTTTTCCGTACGCATGAATTCTCTCATGCCTACGGGCACATTGGCGAAGGGATCCATCTCTTGCTCGTTGAGTTCACTGCCCTCTGTCCAAAGCGCCTCACTACCACCTCCATCATCATCCATACTGCTTGCCATCGAAGCAGGGATATCCGCCCTCTGCGGTTGTTGTGCTCTTTGCGCTTCCATCTTTGCCTTTGCTTCCTTGGTCTTCGCACTCCACTCTTCAAACTCCTCGCGGTAGATATCCCAGACGCAATTTACGCATCCACTCATACAGCAATCATCTCCATCTGGTTCTTTGGGCTTTGGCGGCACGATTACGCCTGCAATGTCTTTACTCTGCGCTTCTATCTCGTCTTTGCGTTCGCTGGGCCCTGAGAGCCGTGATCCAAACACTATACGTGCTTTTTGCAGCGTTTCCTCCTTGTCGGTTTTGGGGAGTGAGTCGGGCGGCGGCGGTGTAGGTGCTGTGTGTGTTTGCGGCTGGACTTTGTTGGTGGGTGTGTTTTGCAATTCTTCTTTGAGGGTTTGGCGTGAGGAGAGTATGTCGGCGTAGTAGCCGGTCAGAGGAAACACTTGGTCATCATCGTTTTTGGTGTTGTTGCTGCGATGCCGGAGGTGTTGGAGTGAGGGTTTGTAGAGTGTTCGAGGCAGACGTGGCGTCCGAGGGTGCGCGAGGCGGATTGCATGCCGTGTTACGACGCGTTCCATGGTTTTGTGTGTTTGGTGTTTGTGGATGCTGAGCACGAGGGCAGTGACAAGAAAGAAGTTGACTATCAAGGCTCCGCAGGCTACGTCATCGAGACTTTGTATGGTCGATGTTGTTTGTGCAACCCTGACCAGCATATATCACAAGCTGCAAAAGATGTATAGTCTCATAGTAAGACATGGATGGTAAATGTGCTGTACAAATGCACAATAATTTTCAGGTACAATGGCCGGCTGGATATATCTCTGAACAGATCTGAAGGTTCCATGTAGACACTCACACCTTTCAAGATGGTGGTATTGAAGTTGTGGTTGGTGTCACGGAAGAATGGACTATGCAGTTTGTTCGTGTGTGGACTGTGCATCAATGCAAGACCGAGCATGTCGAGGAGAGCGCTCTCGACGTCGACCCGGTTTTCGAATGTGGGTCATAGAATAATCTTGAGGAACAGTTGACGCAAGTCATGTCGACGACGGGGCTAGAGGTAAAGGAGAACTCGGATCGGCAAGCAGAGAAGGTAAGGTTCTCATCGCTGAGATTGCTGGTTACAATGTAGTGGAGTGGATGATCAAGTATGTCCCAGTACGTGGGCACTTGCTAGCAAATGAACCGCCCTCAATGTGATTGTTTAATATTGTGTGTTTGCGCCCCAGATCTGAGCGTTGGAAGGTGTCAGAATATTGAACAATTATGTATAAGATTAGCACCACTAGACTGTCGTAGCCTGGTTCCATATTAGAAGGCGCTGTTCGACGTCAACAAGGCTACTGAATCGCGATGATGTTTGGTGGACTGGCTACACCGCCGGGAACCTTTGTGTAGCACTGTTAGTGGATCAACCGTTCAAGCGAAGTATGATGTACAAACATTGCAAGGTTCGCTGGCGACAAAGAAGCTATAACGAGTGGTTTTCTTGCATTGAACAGATAAAGCTTCGAGGTCGAAGAGTTCGCCAATTGGGCAACCCCAACCAGCCAGAAGGACTTCGTGAAGCATATATGGCTGGGAAGATGCTGTGAGATATGTAAGTCAAGGACAAGTAGAACAACACAAGAATTTGAAACACATACGCCAGCACTCGAAGGACGGTTGGTCCCCAGCGACCGCGGAAAAGTTATCCCAGATCCAGTTCAACATCTCCGTACTTTGTTCCACGCCTAAAAAGGTGGGCGGCACGATTTTGCTAAGAGCTTCGAGGTCGTCACGAGAACGTTTTTGGTGCTGAGCCATGTATCCGGAGCGAATGATGAGGATGTCGCCAAACCTGATCTCTACACCTTCCCACTCGGCGACTGCTTTCAGCTCGGACAAGGTGATAGCGCCAGGTTTAAATGCGTCTTTGAGAGGGTGGTTGTGTTCTTCTCGCCAGGCTTCGTAGTCGAGAAGGATACCACGACCGATGATGCCTTTTTCGCTCCAAGCTCCAATGCCATTGATGGTTGAGTTGTCACTGTGGATATCATCCAGAGTTACTCCATTGTAGAACTTTGCTTCTTTTTGATACGCAAAGTGTCGAAGGCCGTCCCCTACATAGTTCAGTATTTGTGCCGACGATCAAAGAACATGGTACTGTACATTGACTACTACTCTGGGTGTTGAAGGTCCAAATATCGTCGTTAACGACGCGAGGTGGCTTCTGATAAACGTGTTTATGGAAAGCCTGACGACCGAAGAAGGGTATGTCGTTCTGAGCATCCAGTGGCCAGTTGAGAGAGATTCTATCAATCAGTCAGGCATCAGCAAACGATGTGATACAGTATAGTGGTCTGCTGTGCTGATCAATCAAACTGTTCGCGGATAATTACCTCGTGCCGGACTGAATCTCTTTGGCTGCTGCTTTCACCAGGTCGTCGGTTAGACGATTCAGGAAGCCTAGCTGATCATCGTTTCCATATCTGAATTGCTTAGCATGGTTCAATTCAGGAATAGTAAGATGTCATGGCTCACAATCCCCAAGCATTCAGGAATGGACCTTTCTTGTCCACAGGCAAGTCATCAAAGGCAGGTATAGACTTTACGGACATATCGAACAATCCAAATTTGTGCAAGAATATAGGAAGATGTTTAGAGAGACGAAATATACTCAGTCAACAATACCTACCTGTACAGTAGTTGATATAGAAGGATCGGCAGCCGAGGGACCGACGACGATGCGGGGAAAGCAATGTTTGTCCCTGCAACGAACATGGACCGCATAGCGGGCATTGTTAGTATCACCAAACGGAGCCGAGATAATCAAACGTCAGGAGATAGTCAAAGGCCGAGGACGGCCTTGCAGACTGATAGGCGGATGTGAGCGAATCCGGCGCTTTTGTTCTTGAATGCAAGACTGCACGATCGTGCTGCAGTGACGTTTTGGTTGACGCAATAATACACGAGCTTTCAGCTGCATAATTTTCGCGCGTCTTCGAGCAGTGAAGTGGCGGCGAATTCAATGAAAGCAGCTGCGACTCGACAAGTAATATAATACCATGTGCCACCTGAGTGAACAGAGTCTGATGTGAGTATTGTGAAAGAAACGAACGAACGAACGTGATTCGAGGAAGAAACAAGAACAGGTACTAGTAGCTGCGAAAGTGTCGGGAGTTGCGGCCGAAGCAAGCTTGGCCCGGATGCTCTCGATCTCAAGAACTTGTGACTTTAGGGGACGCGCTTTCATCACCAAGTTTTTCCCTCGACTTCGATTACAACCACTCTACCCATCTTACCATCCGACTAATCCTTCAATCACGGTCGCAAACTACTTCAGAACGAGTTATACATCCAAAACACTCGAAACAGTGAGTCCCCGTCCCAAGAAACGCAGCAATCATTCCTCATATCCACCAAATCCATTCCTTCGCGCATTCACATAAAAGACGCGTTTTCCTGACGACATCTAGTGGCTGGTGTAAAGTACATCAAGAAGACCAAGGACGTCGAGGCCGACGCGCCTACCAAGAAGACTTCAGCACGCGCAGCTGCCAACACAAAGGCAAAGGTCACTGCTAAGAACGACACCGACGCCGACGAGAAGCCCGCCACAACCACAACCAGAGGACGTGGCAGACCGAAGGCTGCCGACACAAAGGCTGCAAAGTCAGAAGAGGGTGCGTTGCACCACGTACGACAAGTCTCGATCGAACGACAGGCTAAAACAATGTCAGAAGCCCCCAAGAGGAAGCCCGGCCGCCCAAAGAAGACTGAAGAAGCTCCCGCTGCACCAAAAGCAACCCTGGCTTCCAGAAAGCGCAAGGCCACCGCTACTCCCGAGCCGGCTGTCGCGAAGAAGGCCAAGGTCGCACCCAAGGGACCCGTCATCAATGACGCTCCCACCCAGCGCCTGGATGTCTTTGTCTGTGGAGAAGGTTCATCTGGCGAATTGGGTCTTGGTACATCCAAGAAGGCCATTGATGTCAAGCGCCCGCGTCTGAACGCCAACTTGGCTGCTGATACGGTCGGTGTTGTACAAATCGTCGCTGGAGGCATGCACGCCATGGCATTGACGCACGACAACAAGATCCTCACCTGGGGTGTCAACGACCAAGGTGCTCTTGGAAGAGATACAACATGGGAGGGTGGTCTCCGTGACGTCGAGGATGAGGAGGATTCCGACTCTGACGACGACGACGCTGACTCGGGCATGAACCCCAAGGAGAGCACACCTACCGCCATCTCATCCGACGTCTTCCCTGAAGACACTGTTTTCGTCCAAGTCGCTGCTGGTGACTCGACATCCTTCGCTCTTACCGACGACGGCCAGGTCTGGGGCTGGGGAACCTTCAGAAGCAACGAGGGTATCTTCGGCTTCACCGCAAACGTTCTTGTCCAGCGCACTCCAATGCTCATCCCCGGCCTCAAGAAGATCAAGCACATCAGCTGTGGTGCAAACCACGTCCTCGCACTCGACGCAACTGGTGCCGTTTTTGCCTGGGGCTCAGGCCAGCAAAACCAGCTCGGTCGCCGTGTCGTTGAGCGCACAAAGACACAAGGTCTTGTACCCAGAGAGTTTGGTCTTCCCAAGAAGGCCATCAAATACATTCAGTGTGGTGACTACCACAGCTTTGCCATCGACAACAAGGACCGCGTATGGGCGTGGGGCCTCAACAACTTTGGTGAGACTGGTGTGCCTGACAACGCTGGTGAGGATGATGCTGTTGTCCTCAAGCCTGAGATCGTCGAGACTCTTTCTGGCAGGCAAGTCAGCTGCATCAAGGGCGGTGGTCACCACAGCATTGCCGTGACTGGCGCTGGCGAGTGCCTGGTCTGGGGTCGTCTTGATGGAGGCCAATGTGGTATCCCCACTGCAGACTTGCCTGAAGACGATTTGATCAAGGACGAGCGTGGCAACCCTCGTATCCTCAAGAATCCCACTGTTGTCAAGAGCATCCAAGGCAAGGTCGTTTTCGCCACTGCCGCATCAGACCAATCGTTTGCCATTACCGAGGAGGGCCATGCCTACTCTTGGGGCTTCTCTTCCAACTACCAAACCGGCCAGGGTACCGACGAGGATGTCATGGTTGCTACCAAGATCGACAACACCGCAACTCGTGGCAAGATGCTCAACTATGCAGCTGGCGGTGGTCAATTCAGCATCCTGACTGCTCCTGCACAGCCCACCACCAACGGCAGTGCTTAGAGGTATGCCAAAAGAAGAGATGAGCGTAGATTATGATGAGCCATGTCAATATTTCCTTTACTCTGGCGACGCGATGGGTTGGAACTAGCTCTCCCCACAAGCGACAAGGCAGGACACACATTAAACAAGCATTGTTATGGCAATCCGATATCTTTTTGCTACCACCAGGTTGCGCGACCCTGCTGTTTTACGTAGAATGTAATGAATTCGAAGGTACGTTCCAAACATGTACAACAATCTAATCTCCTTGGATTGCTCAGAAGACCGTCTCCTACAAAAATGCTATTCGACCACAACACAACTCCAAGACCCATAACCCAATCATAGAAGATGCAATCTGCACTCATCCACCGGGTCAATCTTGCAGGACCTAGTTAGGGCAGAGAAAATCACCCAGCACAACTCAAACTCCTAGTCAACTCCATAGGCCTTAACCTCGCCTGCCCTTCTCCCTCATCAGCAACCTCGTCCCTGACTCTGCCTCCCTTGGCAGCAACAACCGTACTCCTCCGTTTCAAACCTCTATTCTTAGGTGTATTGCAAGGCGTAGTACCTATATCCCCCAACACTTCTTGCTCAGCGTCTCCACTATCCACTCGCGGTGTGATGTTGCTGTACAACAAAGAATCTTTGGGATACAGAGGAGATACAATGGTAGGTGTGTGAGAAAACGTTGTATACGAGTATTGATGCCGAGATAGACGGTGGGGCACTGTAGGGAAGGCAGTGTGGAATAAATTGAGGGTCCAGGTGCGCATGCTTGCTGTGTAGGTATCTAGGTCTGCGGTGGCGCCAGAAAGGGCGTAAAGGTCTTCTTGGGTCTGTGGAGATGATTGGTGCTGTGTTGCTGGATTGGAGTGTCGACGTGTATGTTTCGTCAAGGTTTCAGAAGCCTGAGAGTGTGGACGACGATGCTCCCTGTCTTTGCGAGCGTAGTGAAAAGAAACCATGATTGTGTCTTCTTTGCTTGGTAGGACAGCGTAAATGTAGAGGAGAAGGAGGAAACAACGATCAAGGTGATACTTCAGGACTGGTGACTGACAGCTTTGCACATTGGTCTTATCTACTTCCAACAAACACCTTTATTGCCCATGTCATCATCGCCCAACTGTCTAGAACCAATACATCTGGCCTATAACACGCTCTATGCTATTAACCATTCTGCCATAAAAGGAACTATATTATTCGCGGACCGAGTTTGTCTTCGCCGCCGTTTTCGTTCAAAGACACGGCTTGCAAACGTGTCTCGGCAACGTCAAAGAAAGTCGACGACCACTGACGTTTATGTCAAGAACTTGTGGGGGGATGGTGTGGTTGGCAGAATACCATTTGCATTCCTTTGTGCTGGCGCCTCTTGATACCCGGTTGCAGTAGCAACTTTGCAAAGCTGTGAAATGGTTACGTAGGTTTAGGGGATATACATTCCTTGTGTTTTCAGCATAACATGATGAGGCCAAGAAGAGTAGCAGAAAAAGAGCTAGGATAACAGTGGATGAAAACAAACAAAGTGATCAAGGTATGCAAGGTGTACCGAGTATCTGGGTGGTCGTCCGGAATTTGATGGCCAGTCTGGTAGTGGCAAAGTCTGAACGAAAGCAACAATAGAAGGCAAAGAAAAGACATAAGAAAAGGGCAAGGGCCGAGCAAGGCACAACTCAACTTTCTTCATACCACTCCTTAAGGATTCTTCTTTTGCTCGTTATCCACAAGCAAAGTATCTCTCTAGACACACCCTCCCTTTTGCTACGGTTAAAGTCAAGATAGGAATAGTCATGCGTTCATCAACCTTGTTTCTTGCTGGCCTTGTGGCTGTAGCACACGCTCAGATCAGCGCCGACATCATTGCTGAGATCCCCTCTTGCGCAACCGGTCCACTGGTCTCTGGTATCTCTGCCTCTGGCTGTCAAGTCACAGACTCAGCTTGTATCTGCGGCAACCAGACACTCATTTCCAATCTGGAAGCTGCCGTCAAGGCACAGTGCAGTGCAGGCGATCTAGCCAGTAAGTCTCCTGACCCGCATCTCCTCAAGACAAAGAATGCAAAAACTGACATGGAAACAGAGGCTCTGGCGGTTACCTCCCAGATCTGTCCTCAAGCAGCCGCACCAGCAGCTGGCGCCGCATCCTCAGCCTCTGAGGCTGCGACCTCTGCCGCTTCCATTGCTTCTTCCATCTCATCCGTTGCAGCAACTGCTAGCATCACCACTGATGCCGGTAGTCCTGTAACTACTGCCCCTTCAATGGGCACCGGCAGTGCCATGATCAACTACACCGCCACAACCGGCGACTACACTGCTCCTTCCACACCCACCATAACCCCCAGCACAGGCGACGCTGCTCAGAGTCTGGGGTCCATGGTCATGGGCATCGGCGCTCTGGGTATGTTTTTCGCTGGCCTCTAAGCGTTCTCTCCATAGCCGTGGCTAGGTTGTGGTGTTTTGTGGGAAACAGAGGCATTTCTTTTTAATGTGTAATTCGAGGTATACCGCCTTGATGTAGTCTTTCATTCAAAACAAACTCTCCTTTGTCACTGGTTTGTTCGTCTTCTGTCGAAAAAGGATAACGGAGAAGAGTTTTTTTTTTTCTTACTCTAGAAAGATATTGCAAAGAATATACCCTTCCAGGTAGTTCGCGCTTTCCTTGATTGTTCGTCCCTTCTGTGTGAGTAATGTGCATGAAGAAATCTGACCCACACGGCTGTTTGAGATTAGAGAAGCGCGAGAAAGGACAAGGAAGCTTGATAAGAAGATTGGAAAACGAGCAAAAAGAAAATTGTTGGGCATGCAGAAAGAAACAGGCGCATGCGTTTACCTACATTGCAAAATCCTGAGATGCAAAAAAGACAAAAAACAAGCACCGTAGGCAGGAATCGAACCTGCGACCTCCCGATCTTTGAGAGAGAGTATTAGGATTTTAGGTAAGCGAGTATTAGGGGACTTAGGTAAGCGAGTTTAGGAACTTAGGTTACTGGATCGGGCTGCACCACCACGGCTTTCTTGGCTTGTTGGAGGGGACAGGAAAAAGGCCGTATATAAAGGTAGGTGGAGAAAGAGTGGAATGGTTGCGGGAGGGACGTCGCATGAGGGAGTTTCCTGGCCAATTAGCTTTCCAGGTGATCGGTGCTCGACCTATCAGGAGGAACAGAACCGACAACAAAGTGAGACTCGGAGTCTTCGACGCCTTCGACAGGTTTGTATATCGACTTTTGGCAAGTAGATATTGAACTGTTTCACTAGGAGCCTGGTCAGAATTGTGAGAGGGTCTAACGAGCCCGATCGGTCAGTCTATAATCCAATATTTATGTATACAACAAACGAAGACAATGGTTTTCATCATGAGATGCAGACGACAGCGTTTTTCAATATTCGCGGCTCTCGCCAATATCGCAGGTATCGAAGACGCCAGTCTCAGGCATGTCTTTCCAGGCCATAGCCTGCTTGAGTAGCTTCGGAGGCTCAAGAACATCTTCTTCGGTGAGTACCCATGTGCCTGCAGTTCGTCAGTAAGCTTGTCCACATTGATTTCATAATTAAGACTCACCCCAGTGAATGCCGAGCGCTTTCTTGCATTGTGTGTCAATGAAGATGTTGACGCTGTCAAATGGATTGGCGTGCATGGGAGACATGATGAAACGAGGGTCATATGCTCCGATAGGGATCAAGCCCAAATCGAAAGGACCTCTGAGGTCTCCAATCTCCTTGAATGCAGGACATGTCGGGTAAGTGTATTTTTCATCATAGTCGTTCACTTCCTCAGGAAGGTCAGGGACTGAGCGATAGCCAGTATCTCCTCCAAACCAGATCTTCTTGCCGCCACTCTCGACACTCCATGAGCCCCATAGCGTGTGTGACTTGTCAAAGGGGGTACGAGCACTTGTGTGTTGGCATGGCAAGCAACCAATGACAGCTTTGATGTCTTCAGCACCTCCTGCGTTCACGGTAGAGCCAGTCTCAGTGTGTGCAGTTTCTGCATCTTGCTTCTTTGCTGACAGAGTAAAGTCTCGCGACTCCCACCAGTCCAGCTCGGTCATGTTATCAATGCCGCACTTGGTGAACCAGGCTTTGTTGCCCAATGGGGCCCAGAAATGAACATTGGGATGCTTCTCTTTGATCTTCATAACGGTAGGGTAGGATAGATGGTCGTAGTGACTGTGTGAGATGACGACTGCATCAATGATGGGAATGTCGGCGACGTCAACGGGGCATGGCGTGTATCGTTTCGGACCCATGAAGCTGAAGGGACTGCATCGTGGCTCGAAAACGGGATCGAAGAGGACTCTGAGGCCACCAGGGAACTCGACGTAGTAACAGGCATGTCCCAGCCATGTTGCTCGTAATGTCTTGGTCTCGCGTGTGGGCAGGAAGTCTGGTTTTTGTACGGGTACGGTGGGTGGTGTTGTATCGGGAGTCTTGGATTTGCCTTTGAGTTTGCGCCTGGATATGATGATCAGCGATGTGCGACACTTGGACAAGGTGGCTTTGTATACCAGATCAAGGCAGAGAGGATCTGTGGGGCTGTGCGGTCAACGTAGGACTCCCAGGGATTGATGAAGCCCTTTCCGTTCTTGTTGTGATGGCTCAATTTGGCAGTGTCTTTGGGCACAGCACCAGTAGCTCGTGAAGAGGACGAGACTGTTGCGTACAAAGCCGACGAAGTTGCTGACGAAGACATTCTGGCGCTGCTATGGAACAAGCTCTGCTGATGCTTGACAATCTTCTGAGCAATTGAAGGATTGCGCAATCGCAGTGTGGAAAGCATCACACCAGGCAGCAGGTCACCAGCCTCGATATATATTATACAATGGCCAATAAAGGCTATGGTGTAGGAATGTGATGCCGCCAGCTCCGGACCAAAGAAAAGTGCGAACCTTATCTCCGGAGAGTGGCTTTAGGCAGCTCAATTACCTATGCATTGTTCATGGTCGACACTATATTACAATTGTAAGACGATCAGATGTGGAAGTTGGAGCATCTCAGCTTGACGACAAATCAACGGGTGGTCCGATTGGAATCGACGAGACAATCGAACCTTCTCAAATCAAGACGTGGTCAGCAAGACCAAGCAAGCTCATGCGGGCGCTCATGTGAAAAAGCGGAGGCGCGTTACCTTCGTGTCTGGCTGCCATCCGTTCGTCTTCGACATACCACCTAGTAGACATTATATAGTGTCGCACGTAGTCGTCGCCCTGAGTCGCGTGATCGCTGTCGCGCAGCGAAGCTTCTGTCGCTATGGCGCCTCAGTGTCAGGCCTTGTACGTGTCGGATGAACGGCGATGCAGCGAGGAAGCTACCAACGTCAATGGTCTGTTCTGCTCCTTCCACGCAAGACAGGTCTACAGTAAGCATGAGCGCCTTCCGTAGAGCTCAAAACGTGGGTTGACACGAGTAGGTTTGTACAAGGGTTATAAGCGCAGAGGTGCCCAATTAGATGCTCTGCAGAAAGATCCTCCTTCCTACCTTGCCGACTGTCCACTCCATAAAATTACCTTTGACGACATAGATCATGAGGAAACTCTCAGAATCCTACACGCCTATCTCTTCAAGCAGAATGGCTTACTCGATCGTTGTATCCGTGCTCGTAGACTCCACCACTCTCGTTTCTACGCTCTCGAGCTCGACTATGGTCACCAACACTACCTGGATCATCTTATCAGCGAGAAGCACAATACTGGCCGTGCTCTCGAGCGACTCGAAAGACGAACTGCCGAAGTCCTGTACAAACAGCAACAGTGGTTCGGCTGGGTCCGTAATCTTGAGGACGATGAGGAGAAGGAACGCGATGCCGAGAAGAAGAAGATCAAACAAGAAGCCGCCTTGTTCAGGCGTCACTGGAAGGATGTGTCCGCTCGTATAGACAAATTGAGGCAGAAGGAGAACGACAAGAGACAGGCAGAATATCTCGACAAGGTCTGGGAGGAACGTAACAAGTTCGAAGCCGAACTCACTGCCGAAGGAGAAGGCGACGAAGAATGGGATCCCATCGAAGATGTTGTCGAGGACGAACGCGGCAGCTATATCGACCTCATCCGACGCTTCTTGTGGCTCGCAGAACCCATCACCGCCTCATCCGACGAGCCAACATCTCCGAAGCCTGCTGCCGCAGCTGCTTCAGCCTCCAAGAAAGAGAACGAGATCCCTGAAGCCGCCAACAAGCAGCCTCCTGCTAAGGACTCCGCCACTTCTCAGGCACTCGTCGAGACTAGCAAGTCTAAAAGTGCCAGAAAAAAAGCGCGCCAAAAGGCCAAGGCACAGGAGGATAAATCGGCTCTGCCTTTGGCTATCAGAACGATACTGGATACTGCGAAGCCTGGCGAAGTTCACATTGAGACACCGGAAGAAGTTCGTACCCGCCTGCGTGAAGGCCAGACTATGAACGGTGTGCTACAGACCTTCGATCCTGAAGATCCCGCGAACACGCAATTTCTCACAGACAAGACTTTCCCTCTCGCTGACGACGAGATCGACACTCTGATGCAGCAGATCCCCGACATCAAGCAGTTGTTGTTTTGTCGATTGTTGCTTGGTTATGCTAGCCTGCTGCCAGCGGCCTTGCGAGCTGAGAACGTCGACGAGTTCCTCGCTAATCCATCCGTAACTAACGCAGAATTGAGAGACCTGTGCCTGAAGATGGAACAGCCTGGGTTGCAACAGTTACGTGATGCGTGTGCTGATCTTGGTCGTGAAGACGAAGAGCTGGACGACGAGGACACCACGCCTGCTACAAGTGCTGAAGCACCTGCTGGACGTACAAAGTTCACATCAAGACCTATGTACCCTGTCAAGAATGTGAAGACCAAGCGTGAGAAAGAGCTCAAGGAGAAGCGGGAGAGAACTATGCCTGACAACATGGATTCTACGACCTTTGTTGACTTTGGTGATGTGGATGATCAGCAACAATATCGCATTAAGAGGATTCGTGTCAAGGTTTGTGGCAGATTCATCTACAACTATCGTGAGTGCTTGAGGTATCACAATCGAGGAGTGTTTCTAACAATTCACAGCTAGCGAGAAAGCTATGTCTAGAGGTGGATGGCTGCAGTTCTCAGTCATTGCCAAAGACTGTTCCTTGTTCCAGGCAGTAAGCCTGGCTCGAAGTTGGGATGAATTCTTTGAGCTCAACATTCTCACCTGCAATCATTACTTCCCTGCTGCTCAGTGGGCATCGTGGATCAGAAGTATCACTCACGAGCAACTGCTCCAAGTCGGCTTCATTCCCTACTACCAGATGGATCAAGCGCATCATATGACATCGCATCACCAAACAGGGTCTCGTGCTCATGGACAGCGTCGCACTCATCATGCTGTCGAAACTCGAAACTTTGTATGTGCTCATATGAAGCGCAACGATCCAGTCACCAGACGCTGGATTCAGTACGCTGTCATGGAGTCTTACAAAATGGCAATCATGGTTCGCGATGGTCGAACTGGCAATGTCATTGTCGAGCCACCCGAAGAACATAAATGGCTCATCAGAACCAAGTCCGGTGTTGGACGAGCGAGTCGAGCTGAATGGAAGACCGTCAAGGAAATCGATGACGAGTTCTGGGACACGATTGATCGTTCCCGCAAGTGGCATCTCGGCTTCAAGGACTATTACGATATTGTGGTCTGGGATATCGAAAGTGGTGAACACTACTCTTCCTTGTACAACTCTATCCAAGAACTGCTCATCAGAGCTCTGCGATTTAGAGGTAGGATCTTTCAATTTCGCGTACCAAGTCATATGCTGATACTGCAATAGATCCAAAAGACTTCTACAAGCCTGCCGAGCATGTCTTGCGCACACTCACCCGTGACGAGCATCTCTCCCGTGCAAGAGACCTTCGTCCAGATGAAGTTGGTCAGGGAAAGAGTATCTGGGACTGGATTCATAGCGATAGTACCAGGATGAGATACTTCTCACGAGGTATCGATGGAAGCCACAGAGAAGAGGCACCCCCTCATTTGCTGTACAAACAAGAGGACATGTTGGAGGACCAGGTTCTCTTCCCATGGGATCGCAGTTTGTGGCCCAATGAGGAAGTTCCCGAAACGGCTAGCAAGATCATCGCAGTCGCGAAAAAGGCCGCAGATCTTACACCAGCAAACTCGGGTCACGAGCTGATGTTGGCAGATGCCGATACCGAGTCCAACGGCGGTGATGAGGGTGTGCTTGCTAGTCAGACCGGCAAGATGCACAACTTCGAACACCACGGTCTGGATCTCAATCGCTGGATCAACGACCTTGATACCGATGAAGAGCTTAGCGATACTGAATATCAAGAAGTCTCAGAAGGTGAGGACGATGGCAGCGATTGGGAGTCTGACGAGGAATATGCTGAAGGTGTTATCGAAGAACTCTCAGAAGCGGCTGGCGTAACCATCCGTGGCCGCTGGGTTGACGACCATAATGAGAAGGAGCCTAGATGGCAAGATATGGTCATGGCTCTGGAGCTTTGGGAAGACCCTTCACTCTCAAACCTCCGCGAAAATAAAGCTGTTGGGTATCGCCCACCGAGATTACCTCCTAACGCCATGACCTCGGCAGGAGAGATGGAAGACATGAAGGAAGAATGGGAGCTCTTCATTGATAGAACCAGAGCTAGCAGTTTCAAGGAAGCCTGGCACAAAGCTGATCTTGAACCTGGAGCTCAAGAGAGATATGCCGAGACGCAGAAGATTATGAAAGCATATGTCGACTTCTTCGCCAAAGGGACTAAAGGTCCTTGGGCACCGGGTATGCTCGAGCGTCAATTCATGCTCATGATGCTTCTCGAAGTTGGGCCAGACGTGCACCGTAGGGTTAAGCGCGACATGACATTCGCCAATGCCATGATAACATGCTTCTTCGAGGGAAACAATCCCTTCTTCGCTTCTGAAGAAGGTCGTCCTTGGAGCAACTCTACACTCTTTGACCAGGAAGCCCGCGCGAAGATGATCCCTGATGTCCGTTCCTCACACTCGAACCGCATTCGAAGTGCTGATCAGTGGAAAGAATGGGACAAGGTCCGCCACGAGGTAATGAAATCGGGGCAAGGAGTATTCCTCTGGGCTTCTGACAAGTACCCGCAGGACTGGAAGTGCATCACCAGACCCACCATAGCCCATCTCTACCGCCACGGTCTACTAGCCCCACGCTACAAACCCGAATACTCAGGCTGCGCCGTCGTCCTCGAAGAACCCAGCCGACCAGGGAAACCAGAACTATACTTTGACTTCCGCGAAGACGCCCAAGAGATGAAACCACGCCAACCCATGCAAGACCCACTCAAAGTAAAACCTCTGCTGGACTCTGCCCGCGACTACGCAGCCAAAAACCCAGACGCCTATTTCTCCTTCCTGCGCATCTGGTCCGCACCACACTTCTGGCCTTTGATGCTCGGCTATGACAACCGCGACGGCACCTCCTTCGCCGACGACATCGGGCGCACCTGGGAGTGGAAATTCGTCCCCAAAGACATGCCCTTCAGCGAGTGGAGCATCCATCACGCTCTGCGTCTGCGCCTCGCCGAGTACGAGAAAATGATTGAGGGCAAGATATTCCTTAAGGGAGATAAATTGCTGGTTGTTGGCAAGAATTGGGGCATGTGTAGAAATTACTCGACGATTGCGTATTTTGCGCTTACGACGAGACCGTGGAGGTTAGAGGTTGATGTGTGGAAGAGTTTCTTTGGTGTCAAGTTGGACTTTTTGGAGGGCTTGGATGAGAGGTGGTGGGAGTAATGTTTTATGTTGTCTCGAAGATTTTCGGTATATTCTTCGGATATCTTGATGATTTGCTTATCCCTTTTTCTGGCAAACATACTATTCACAGAACAATGACACTGAGCTGGCCTACCAATAACAGAATTCGGACCTAACAACAAGAGTTCTTTGGATGTTGCAGTGAACTGGTCGACAGGGTGTATCAATCATAGGATCATGTTGATTTGATAGGCTAATGTGAATACAAATAAAGGACATCAAGACTCGTAACCTTCTTCTTTCTCATCCCCAACCAACCCATCGTCCCACTGTGCACACTTTGATACTTCTCCGTGATCGAAAAAAGGCAAGACACAACTACTGCATCTTCTTGACCTCGGGCGGCGGTGCAGCTCTATCAATCAATCCAGCACCAACCTGCGCAGTCTCATGCCAATTCCTCTGTCTAGCCCAGAAGCGATCCTCGATCCTCGAGCTCTTGAGACTACTCTGTCTAGCCTCCTCCTCCAGACTCTCTCTAGTAATCTTTTCGCCAAACTTGCCGACTTGAGGCAAGGTTTGGCTGAGGGATTCGGAAAAGTAGCGTTGGTGAACCAGGTAGCGGTCGCGACGTTCTTTTTGACGGCCTGGCGAGTCGATTTTGCTGATGCCGACGTGGACGGCCCAGCGGATGAGGAGGTAGCTGTGTTCAGCGAAGAAGATGGTGAGGAGGAGTGCCCAGCCGCGGATATCCTTGGGTGTGCCGTCGGGACCTAGGCCATCGTTGCTGAAGAGGTAGACAAGGGCGGCGGTGGTGATGCTACCTAACCAGGACAGGAAGGACAGAGAGTCCAGCCAAGGACCGATGGTGTCGGCGCGTTCGGGAATGGGACGTTGCATCTCAATACAGATCTTGACGGCGTCGGCGCGGAGCTCGAGCCAGTTGTTGGCGAGGAAAGAAACGGCAGTCAAAGGCCAGACGGTGCTGAAGAGTGCCAGGTAGCCGAATTGGACAACCATTTCGCGAAGGTCGGAGGTGACATTGTAGACATCAAGCTCGGCTTCACGACGAACGCGGGCCAGGAAGGCAGCCTCATCGGGATTGTCGCTCTCAGCAGGAGTAGTGGTAGGGCGGCCATTCTTTGCGGCACGCTCACTCTGCATCTCCTTATACTTGGTGAAGCCTTGACGTTTGAGGTAAGGTACAACAACCTCCATACCAAGGTTGACAATCTGAGCAGTGACGGTGAAGTAGATGATCTGCTTGCGTAGGCGGTCAGGGTTGATGACAAATGAGCCAGCCTTAGGTGCCTGCAGCTGCTTCTCGTTCTCGGCGAAAGGTCTAGCAGTCAAGCTGAAGACGTCGAGGAAAGGAACCACGACGCTGCCAAAGGGGACGTAGACGAAAGCGGTCAAGAACACGGGCAGATATGAGGTGATGAAGTTCAGAACGAAGATCTTCTGGGTCATGGCATAGTCGTAGGCGTCGTCTGTCTCGTAATTCTCAAACTTGGTCAAACGTTCAGCAAAAGTGGTGAGAATGCCATTCAAGACGGGCATGACGGTGGTCAAGATGATGGTAGGAAGGAAGACCTGGAGTAATTAGCAAAGCATGTGCAGCTGTCACAGACAAGGACTTACGAGCAAAGACTTGAGAGGCCCGCTGTAGACCTCGGAGAGGAAGATTTCGATGCCGAAACAAGTAGCGATCAAGCTTCCAAGCACAGTGGCTGCAGCAATGGCGAAAGGAATCTGAAGAAGCTGGCGTTGTAGACGCTTGGTGACAGGGAAGATCTGCATCTTCTCGCCAGTGACCGGATCTGTGCCTTCCTGCTCGTGCTCAAAGTGTCTACGCTTAGTCTGAATGTTGGAGACACCACGGACACCCCATCTCACACCAAGATCAACTTCCTGGTGCTTCCAGTACTCGACAAAGACGATGCACCACAAGGTGCTGACGATGGCGTAAATAGGCGAGAACTTGCCCAAGAGAAGCCAGGCGGTGGCTCCGAAAGCAGCGGGAAAGACGAGGAAGGTGAAGTAAGACTGGGTGAAAGCAAAGTAGAAAGCAATCTTCTCGCCCAATCTGTTTCTGATCTCGTCGAGATCTTCGGGCTCCAGAAGGTATTTCTTGGTCCATCTCTTGATCCACTCTTTGTTGTAGGCGTGATCGTGTAGGGCAAAGATGGACTCTACGTTCTTCCACTCTCCTTCTTTGGGAGTGATGGCAGCACCACCTTCTTCTTCGGAATTGGTGATCATGCGGTAAATGATGCGATAGCGCTCGGCTTCGTGGAGGGGCTCCTCTTCAAGAGCCTTGCGAGTCTCCTTCGGCGGGGCTGCTGATCTGACGCCGTGGATCCAGTCCTTGATTCTGGAGCGATATACCTCTGCGTTGACGTGGTCTTCGCTGGCGACCTTGACGAAGATCAACAGGGAGTGGTTGTCTCCATTGCGGACTTCAGTAGCCAAACCGATCTTGGCGAGTCTTTCTACAAGGAGAGCAAACTTCTTTCCTGCTTCAGCCTTGGCTGCAGAGGACAATTAGACATGTCAATGGATGCAGTAGGATTCATCGTACTGGTAGTTGCGAAGCGAAAGACAATGACATAGTCAACCTCCATGTTTGTCTTGACGCCCTTTTCATTGTTCTTGAACATGGGGTTCATGGACGTCGGTGAGCTTGCCATGTTGTCGCCAATGTGATGGAATGACTTCTCAGGTGTTGGATCGAGGACAATGACAACCTGGCCAAGGTTGGTATAATGACTTGAGAGCTCGCGGCTGGAAACTTGATCGCGAGTGCGTGGTCCCTACGTCATCTCGACAGCCGTTTCACATGCAGCTTTGTCCACTATTCAAGCCCTTGACCAGGCAAACCCCCACCCAACGCTCATAACACATCTTTGGTATAGGCCTTGTGTATTGTGCTGACATACATCTTTGCAGATGAGGGAACTCACGACCTTCATTCAATCCAACCTCTTTTTTTATATGTGATTCTTGCCGTAGACTCCACTGGTTAATCTCGGCCAACTTGAAGAGTGAGGCTTCACTACCGAGACCTTCACATGCATCTTGTCCAACCATCGACGATCCGTCCATCCATTCAATAAACATCAAATCTGCTTCGCATACCCACAAACTCACTCTTTGGCATGACTCGATAATAAATTCCAAACATGCTCTCTCCCTTTGCGCCTCCCTCGCCATTCGAGCCGCCATCTCTGCTCTACCTCTTCCTACTCTCCCCACCAAAGTTCCTCCTCAGGACGCTGCACCGCCTAATCTGCATCTTCCGCTCATCGCCATCACTACCACAGAATTTACTGCCCATAAGGGTCGTCTGTCTGTCAGACACACATTGCCAGATACCCGCTTCTGTTCCACATGGCGATCTGCTAATCCACGCCGGCGACCTCACACAAGCCGGCACACCCAAAGAACTTCAAGCCCAGCTAGACTGGCTAAACTCTCTACCTCACACGCATAAAGTCGTGATAGCAGGAAACCACGACACCTACCTCGATCCCCGGTCTCGCAAAACCCTACCAGCAGAAGATATCGACAACGCAAGTCTGAATTGGGGAACTCTACACTATCTCCAGCATTCAAGCACAACTCTCACATTCCCAAATCATCGAAATCGGAAATTGGAGGTTTATGGCGCGCCGCAGATTCCCGCTTGTGGGGGTAACGAGTTTGCGTTTCAGTATCCTAGAGGGAGGGATGCGTGGTTTGAGACTGTGCCGGCTGGGGTTGATGTCTTGGTTACGCACACACCGCCAAAACACCATATGGATCTCTATGGTTTAGGGTGTGAGCATTTGCTGGCTGAGATTTGGCGGGTTAAGCCACGGTTGAACGTGTTTGGACATGTACATGCTGGAAGAGGCAAAGAAGTCGTGTATTGGGATGATGCGCAGAAGGCTTTCGAGGATGGGTGTAGTAGGCCGAATGGTTTGATCAGGGGTATGGTGGATCTGTGGCTCTGGATGGATGTGGTCAAGGTCGTTTGGCATGGTGTTTCGAATGTTGTTTGGGACCGCGTTTGGGGTGGTGAAGGAAGGGCCACGAGGATGGTTAACGCTAGTGCCATGTATATCAATACTGGCCAGCTGAAGAACATGCCGCAGGTGGTCGAGATCTGATCCAGAGTAATCATAACGAGTATGCTTGCACAGAATTGATCGTTTTTCCTGGCGAGAAGTAAAGACCTCTGGCAGAATCCAACACTGTTATGATCCACTTGGAGGGATGTGAGAAGTCAATGAACAGTTCGAAAGGGTATAATATTTCCAGGGATGACAACAAAAATTCAAAAACACTCTAATCCTTCTTCTTGCCACCACCAGCCTTCCAAGCAGCAGCTCTGTTACTGCTCCTGGTTCTCGGCTTGCCCTTCTTCTTTCCCGATCCACCAAGCTTGAGCCCACTCTTGCCAGATCCAGCCTTGGCTCTGTGGCCCTCGAAGATGAAGCTCTCAGGTGTCTTGAAGCCCTGAGGCGTTCCTCCTATCGGCTTGCCCTTTTGGACTTGAGCAGCTGCAGCACGGCCGAGCAGTTTTCCTGCACGACCCATGTTGGATTGCATAACAGGATCGGCCTTGGGGTTGTAGATGCCTTTGTTGGTGGCACCGGGTGCCTTGACAGCGTTGCTGCCGGGCTTGACGTTACGCTTGATGGTCTTTGCGCGGGTGACGCGGAGCTTGCGAGGAAGCATGGGAGGGAACTTCTTCTCATTCAGAAGAAGAGCGGCCTCGACGGCGTTTTCTTCCTGTTGTGTTGTTAGAAACTCGAAATAGAGATTACTTTTGAAGTTTTGACTTACGGTGAACTGAACGTATGCGAAACCCTTTCCTACTCTGGTTTGGGGATCACGGGGCACGCGAACACTCTCGACCTTACCACAGGTGGAGAAGGTACGCCAGAGGCCTTCCTCGACATCACTGGGAGTCTTGTTGCCCTTACGTGTACCCTTGCCTTCTTCAGCGTTGGCCTTGTCGATGTTGCTTTCATCATCAACGAAGCCAAGGTTACCAACGAAGACACATCTTCTGGGCTCGGTCTTTGCGGGATGGGCAACCTCATCGACACGAAGATGGCGGTCCAGAACGACTGTTCCATTCAGGCGGCGAGCAGCTTCACGAGCCAGGGCGTTTGATGAGTAGACGGCGTATGCGTTTGTGGACTTTGTCGTCTCGACCATAATCTCCTTCTTTGCGAAAGCAGCCTTCTTGGGGATGGCACTAGCGTAAGCAGTCGAGCGGAAACGAAGCGACTCTACGCTGTGTGCTGGCTGTCCCTTCTCGGGGTCGGCGATATCTTCAAAGAACGACTCAAGATGGCGCATCAATGTCTTCTTTGCTGACTTTGATGTGATTGCTTCGGCGGATACGTTGCCCAGGAAGACTGTACGTTGTGCTTTCACCAAGTCTGAGTCGTTGTCGGGCTCCAGAGTCTCGTGCACCGGAGGTGGTGACATTTCCATGGCATCAGCGCCCTCGGCGGCATCAGAGTCTTCTTCCTCGTTGTCGCTATCGTCAGAGTCTTTCGAAGCCTTCTTCTCGGTCTTTTGGCGCTTAGAAGTGCGGTCCTCGTTTGCTTTCGCGATAGCCTTCTTTTCTTCGCGGTCGAGTTTGTCCATGTATACATCTTCCAACTCGGGCTGCTTGTCCTTTCTCTTTCTCTTGCGGTTGTTGCCTTCGAGGGCGGCTTGAGCAGCAGCTTGGGCTTCCTCGACGTCCGGAACTTCAACATCGCTATCGTCTTCCACTTCGGCCTCAACTTCATCGTCGTCGTCTGCATCAACGGCATCTAACTCATCATCGTCAAGTTCTGAGAGCTCTTCATCGTTGTCGGCTCCGTCTTCTTCGTCTTCTGACTCTGCCTTCTTTGTGCTTCTGACGGGTTGAGTTGGGATTTCAGTGTGAATAGGTTTAGCAGCACCGAACTTCATGTAATATGTCAGTGATTTGCGACTCTAACAATGCGGTGTGTTTGCGACACATACAGAGTTGGCGAACAGGCTGGAAATGGTAGGGTCCAATTTTTCAGCAGCTGCAAGAGCAGAGGTTTTTTGTGTCTTTTCGGATTTTTGATCCTTCTTCTCGACCTTGTCCTTCTTCTGTGACTTGTCCTTCTTGTCCTTTGAATGCGCCATTTTTGTGGTATGTATGAATGATTGCAAGTTGAGTTGTCAGTTTTTCTTCGAATGGATCGGCGACTCGGTCGAAAGTTTCCGGGGGGTCTTTGCGACGCGGTTAGAAATCGATAAGTACTGTAATGAGGAAGGCGCGATGCAGGCTTGCCCGGTCGTGGCTTCCCTCGCTCGTCACCTTCACAAGTCGAACTGCCCGTCCATTGCTCCTTCCATTGTTTGATCTTTCCGTTGGCCGCTGCGTGCACCCTCTGCGTGCACCCTCTCGCTCCCGTGCTCGCCCACGTCCTCTAGCCACCATTGCTCTGCTTATTCGACCACCCACCAAGGCTTTCGCTGCCCGCGACGGCGCTCATGCAGAATGGACACTCCCTCTATTTCTCCCCTCAGTACCACTTCGAGGACCGCTATTCCTTCCACCATCGATCCCATACCACTACAGCTCCAGCCTGCCGAACAACCACATCAAGTTGATCATGTCGACCAAAGCGACGGTTCGAGCAGTCTGAGCGACTATGACGCCGAATTCGACGATCAAGACCAGAGAGACAACAACGATCGCGATTCAGAAGCAGAAACCGAACGTCTTGAACGCTCTCCTGTAAAGTCATGGATTCCCTCTCCGACAAAATTGAACCAGGCAGAGGTTCGCTCTGAACCTGCCTCTTCGCCGGAACCTCAACCACAGTCGCCCTCACCCACACAAGCTCGCCTAGGTAATGACACTGTCTCTGTTCAACGACTCAGTGCTGACATTCCCTTCTCAGCCTCTCCTGCAGCCATTGCAGGCAGAAAACGCAAACGACCGAGTCCGATCAGCGACGCCGACAGTCCTCTCTCTGAACACTCCGACTCTGAGGAAGCTCTTGCTCTCAGTCACAGCAATCATGTGGATCAACTCCCCGAAAGCCGACAAGAGACACCAGAGCCTACTGACGAAGTTGACGAGAATCCTTATATCTCACCAATGAAGGCTGCTCGCCTGAAAAGAGCCAAACAAAAAACCAAACCAGTCCGCGACACTTCTCCAGCCGCTGAGACCGTTGGACAAGAGCTCGAAGATGAGGAAGCCGATGAGACAAACGATGGCGACGACGAGACGAGAAAGCGCGCCACTGAAGCCTTCACAGCTATCGTCGAGCAATTCCAAACATTTCGCGCCAAGTAAGTCGCACGCCTATCTGTCAAGCGCATCGACACTAACGACGTAACAGAATGCACAATGAACGTTTGGCCTCAGCAGAAGCCGAACTCGAACAGCTCAGTCTGCCGAATGCAACCCATCCCGACTTTCTTGCCATGCTGCAATGCATTACGGCTCGACGTGACACCAAGATCCAACAAGAGATTACACTGCATCGCTACAAGCTCGGCACACTTCGAACACAGGTGCTCGCAGAGCGTGCCCAACTACACACCCAATATTTCCAGGAAGCAAGGGAGCTACGCGACTCGCTCTTGGAGCAACTAGGAAAGCAATGGTACGACATACAAAAAGAACGTCGCCAATTCCAGGCCGATCAACAAGATCAGTACTCGTACAAGTTTCCCACAAAGCGCTCCGACCAAGTGCGCAACCAGGAGAAGTACAATCGCGAGGTGTCAATCCTTTCTGGTATGGCCAAGTACAGAGGCTTCCCTGCTGCGCCAGATATTCAAGGCGCACGGACGAATGAGCTCGACGATGACTTTAAGGCTATGCACATCCCACGTAGGCAAACACTGCCTCAGCAAGGCCCCGCTTATCAGAATTCTGTGCATATGCATTCGGCTCCTGCATCTGTACGTACTGCCGAGGAGAGATTCATAGAACAGACTCCATGGGCCAACCCTCAGCATCCTTTGCATCATCAATCGCGAACTCCTGGGCCGTTCGGCACCTATGGCATGCATCTTCAATCGAATTTGATACGCCAGAGCTCTGCCCCTGGCCAACGTACTGCATCTCCTTTCACTACTCCCCTACCAAACCCGGCTAAGCGCGCCGAATACCCACAGAACGGTCTTGGCTCTAACGACACCATTGGCATTCCCAGCGACCCTCCTTCAAGTGCGGTACCACAGACTGGAGAGCGTTTTGCACAGGGCCCGCCTGGTGATGTATCGCCGACTGATCAACTCAAAGTACGCTCTGCTCTGGGCAATCCACTGGGTAATCGTGGGGAAAGGCGAGACTTCTCAGGCTTATCTAGCGCCTCGACTATCGAGACACCAAGTGATCCAGCCGAGGTAGATCGCCATGGGGCACCATCACACACAAGCGCGGCACCGAATGGCTTGCCTCTGGGACTCCCTATCGAACACTCCGCTCCTCAGCAAGCTTTTGTCACGAGCGCGTTGCATACGCAGAACGGAAAGCCAGAAGATCGTAAGCCAGAACTCTATGAAAACATCAACTACAGAAGGCCACAGATAGGCGCATTTGGCACGCCAATGCCTCTGTTCGGGACCAACTCTCCTGCACATCAAGATGGCCAGAAAGCATCATAGGCTGCGACCTTCTTGACACGTGGCGGAAGAGCATGACGAAGGGCAGGTTGTATAGCATATCACACCTACGGAGAAAGTGGTTGCGGCTGAACTGCTCCTCTTCCGTATCACATACGAATAATGATTAATCATCATAACGATAAACAGCGGGCATGAGCATCTAAGATCTACATAAGGCGTAACAGTTCAAGACAAACAGGCTAGCTGTGTATGATTCATCAAGATGTCAAAGCGTGTTTCTTTTGATCGAACTTGGCAGATATAAAGGGGGTGAGAGAGCGTTCACAATGAGCATGTGTTCTTGCACCCGATGACTTTCCTCTATCATCGATCGAGCTTTTGTAGCAGACTTAGCGTAGATGTATGTCAAGCGCTGAATTCTTCACAACTCGTTCCCCTTCCCATTGTAGCTTGTTTTAGGTACACATTCGTAATTTGTGACAACGTGAGGTTGTCATTTGATAGTGCTAGATCGAAGAAGCAACATCATCAGGGCATGTGCTAATTAATGTGAATTACCATACCAAAACAAAACATTCAGAGTTCATTTATAAACCTGATCGTGTTGCAGGAAGCCAAGAACCTTTGAGGAAAAAGATAAAAAGAAATCTCCTCTCTCTGAGTCGAACAAAGGACCTTCTGATGACAATCGAACAATTACAGTCAGACGCTCTAAACCAACTGAGCTAAGAAGAGAT
>SWBL01000327.1:0-58286 GCA_024195585.1 Aureobasidium sp. EXF-3400
TGGCTCATCTTCATTGGTCTAGTGGTCATGATTTCCGCTTGTCAAGAGTAAAATCTCGTCAAGCGCGGGAGACCAGGGTTCGATTCCCTGATGGAGAGCTCATTCTTTTGCTTTTTGGGCGCCTCGACATCCTCGACACGAACGACTCAAGCTAGAAATTGTCTTTGGATTTGGCTGCTGCTCTTGTTTCGTTTCCAGTCGCTCTTTGCATAGTCGAAGTTCTTTTGTCACTGCACCACTCGTGTGCACCTCGCTTCTGACAACAGGATTCTTCAGCACTACTTGACTGCAAGCGACGGGCTGAAGAAGAGTCGGTGTTGATGCATAATGTGGTGATAACTACCAAAGCAAAAGACGCAGAACACGCCCTGGCAAACACCTCACCGTCAGGAGGCCATGCTAGAACCATAAGCGTTGAGTGTGCAAAGATCGAATTGCTATAGACAAGGCTCAAATCGGTGGTCAAAACTCGTATTGTAGACAGACACTGAACATGCGCAAAACTTGAGGGTCTGGAAGTACGATCTTTGATGAAACATGGTGACGGTTCATCTAAAACCAGATACAATAGCGAATCAGGAAGCTTATCTTTGCTCACAAATTGCGGAAGTGAGCTTGATTATGAGAAGGAAGTTGTTTGAATTCTTGGGCAGAAGCAAAAGAGGTCCTTGTGGACGATGGCTTGGTATGATTTGTTGGGTTTCTCCGATTCAACCTCAACGCTGTCGTTTTTGCGTGCAGTGTCTTCGTTGGATATGAGCTTGATCATCTCGGTGGAATTCGCGAGGACGTTGCTATCATTCTATCAGTCTCGGCTGAAGGCACTGAAGACAAGTGGTGAACATACGTAAATTGCGACAAGGTCCAGAGCTTCGCGCTCCCAGCGGATGGATGAGCACCCATCCTGACCTGTAGTCTCACTTGGTTGGTAAAAAGTGGTATAGAGTGTATAAAGAATGGAACAAATTTAGCGCGAGAAGTCTGTTCATACAGCAACCGATGTGTTGGCATGAGTCACATCATCACTATCGCATTACACTGAAGCACATGACAGATCCATCCAGAACCTCTCAAGTAGCTCTGATCAGAGAGAATCAGTAATTAACTCACTCAACTTCATAAGACCAAAGAGTCACCTACCAGCACACAAGTTTCCCGATGAAAACCATGAACATCACAAGCAAAAGATTGTGCGTTTTTGAGTTTGTTTTCCTTATCAAGACGGTAACACTGATTTAGTCGTCAGGGAGAAGTCTTATTTAACAAGGCAATATTCACTAGTTGGCAGCGTCATGTGGATCCTTGAATTACAAGTCTGCTCTAAGAGATATGCAGAAAGAGCATCGCAGCCTGCCGTCACGGCAGAAGAGTCAACAGATCAAAGATGACTTCTAAGAAACAGCGGACAAGAAAGATGCTGAAAGCGCGCAGAAACGGTTAATATCGAACCTCGACTTGTAACAACACCTTGCAAAGACCTTTATGCAGGTTTGTGGATGATAGCAAGCATTATATTCCATCAATCTTGGGACTGGTCTCGTTCACGAGATGAAAATGATTCGGTACCTTGGCATGGTATTCGTTGGATGCACCGCATGCTATTCGTTGTCAGCTTAAAATCAACTGGACTTAGTATGTTAACTGACTGGACCACCACTCTTCAAAGTTTTCATGCTCATGGTAGTTGCAGGAATTTCGTTCACAGCATGGGCACTCGCTGCAGTATCCCTCGGTGGTTGTGCAAGTTCTATCAGCCGCTCCTTTGATCCAGTCTACAAGAAACCCATTGGGCAGTGTAACTGCTATGGGGTACTTAGATACCCAATGATGAAAGCATGTGTCCAGGATCCAGTGGTAGAGTGGGGAGGTCGAAGGCAGTGAGTCCAGTGCTACTGCGATCTCGTGGAAGGTTGGCATCATTTTATGTTCCATCTTCATGATCTTTGTCATGATGGCTCGGCGAAGTGCAAGTATGTCAGTTTTGTCGGCGAAGATGTAAAGTTCGAAAAGATGACCTGGCATGGGCACATCAGGTAGTCGGCCACTGTAAAGCCAACCAATGAAGTACTGGCAGTTCTCAAAGTCGAGCTCAAGAACCACTGACTTATTACCAGCTTCGAGGAAGCCGCCTTGAAGTGCTGCACGATAGTACGTCGAGAAGAAGCAAAGGAGATTTTTGTGAATCAAGGCTTGGAATGGCTTGCTGCTCTTCGCTGCTGCTGCATCATCATCGGTGTCGCCTTCGGGGCTAGCAGTGACTTGGATTATGTCTGTAGTGTTACTGAGGATCTGACTATCGGCCTATTAGTGTCTGTGTAATTATCAGAACGAGAAAGCACCTACCTGACTTTCTTCACCTCCCATATGCCTGAACTCTCAGTGACTGACGCCGAGGACGCCATGCTGACTTGGTGACCGGCGTTTGGTCGCGGATGCGGATGTGATGTGTGGGAAAGAAATCAAACAATCTGCACGAAGAGTTGTTGATCAAACCGGAGTGTTGGGTCAAAACAAGCTCACTTCCCCAAACTGGAACATGCCAGGAATTTCCATTGATAGCTGGATTTCACATGCCTTGCTCTCACCATCGGCACCAAAACCTTGCTATCTCTTTGTTCAAACTCTGACAACCTTTCACATGGGTCCAGCGTCAATACTGACTCAATGTTGCAGAGGTCTCACACATGATTCACCGATCTCACTGCAACACTGATGGGACTATGGACACAGTCTTCGATGATTCAGATCATGAGTTATCCAGAGAAGAATGCGTATCTAGCATCTTTGTTTGACGAAATTGTTGACACCCCTCGGCGTATGTCGTTTACTTCAACGACAACAGCAATCACCATGTCAATAATTCTCAGGCTCTGAATACCAAGAATCACCACAGCCTGTCTTTAATCAGCATGTCGTTCTGAAATGGTACTGATGGGAGGTCTAACTTACTTGATTTCCACTCCTCGGTGTTGTCGTGCTCGTGGTAATTGCATGGCGAGTGGCAGCATGGACAGTCCTGAGGCACTTCGCGATGTGGTGCAAGTCTTGTCTTCAGCTTGCGGGCAAAGTCGACAGGAATACCGTCGTAGAGGGCATCGTTGTATTCGCGGGTTCTGAAGTGACGGCCCATATGACGAGTGTGGTGTACAAGTCGGTCGAACACGTAGCGGGTCAGGGGCGAGTTGCTCGGCAGTGAATTTAGCAGAGCTGCTGTGTTGGGATCGTTGATCGATGGGTCGAATTTGGTGTCAAAGAGCTGGGTCATGATGGTTCTTCGGAGAGTCAAGTTCATCGTCTGATCAGCCAAGATGTAAAGCTGACAGAGACTCCGCGGGTCATGCCATGGGATGAATCCGGTATACAGCCATTGTACGAACATGTTGCAGCATGCTTGATCCATCTCCAGAATCACAGTGTTGTGCGCAGCCTCTTTGAAATTTCCGTTCAGGAGAGCGCGATAGTAGGGCGCAAAGACACAAAGAAGATCGCGATGCACTTCGGCTACATGAGATTCATCATCAGATTCATCATCGTCCTTCGAGATGAGTTCGACAAAGTCGTCAGATGTAGCGACGATCCCGCTAGTGATGACAAATGAGCTTGAGGTGACTAGAAGTTGCTGAGAGCATGACATACCGGACTTCCGATCTCGTCCAGATGCCCTTGATGCGTGGTGTTGTTCCAGGATGAACAGCCTCAGCTGCCTTGCGACAGTCGATCTGATCGCTCAGATCGGCATTTAGCTTGTGCAGATTTTCCCTTGCTACATCAATCTTGATGCGCTTGTTGCGTCTGTTGCGTGCTTTAGTCATGATAGTTGTGGGTGGAGAACAGGAGACAGAAGTCTAAGAGATGGTGACAAAGTCCAAATCGGCAGGCGATAGCGAGGTCAAGTGAAAGTTGACGGAAGTTCAGTGAACAGCCCAAGTTCAGAAGCCCCTGGATGAGACTATATATAGTAGCCGAAGATTGCCTTGCCTTCACCTACTCAGTCAGTAATGCGTACAAAGTATGTTTGGCTGAGCGGAATAGCCAGTTCGCGTGTGCACACTTGTCCGGTAACAAAATCTCTTGTGTCTAATCGGGAACAGTAAGTGTAACGCAACCTACTTTTGCTGGTTGTAGGTTCGATTCTGGTTCGTGGTGTGATTGAACTCTTTTTGCGCCAGCTTCACACTCGAGATTCCCCAAGCCTTATATATGACATGGACATAATGATGTTCTCCGACCTATGATTGATGATGGAGGGATGTTCATCATTGCTTTCTTTGTCTACACGACATGATATGTGTAACCTGTCTCTCAACCACGAATATCAACCACTCTCACTGTGAATGTCTGTAAGAAAACATTTCTTGTATTCGATTCCGTTAATGCCTGTTCGTGAGGGAAGCTTCTCCCAGGCCCGCCTGTATGTCTATTCCGACCTGTGTACAACCATTTCTCATTCAAATTGTTGGGAGGTCCTGTTACGATGATGTCCCGACAATCTTCGTGATGCTCTAGGGTCTCTCAATCTTGCTGAATGGTGTCGATGATGACTGTGGGGGCGACTAGAATGCGTGTGAGTACGATGTCGTTCGTGCTTGGAATGTCGATGATGTGATCTAACCTGAGACTGGCCGCTCTCCATAGCATAGAGCTGAGTTTCGCTTCTGACCGAGATACGTCCATTGCCAAGAAGCTTGCTGGGATGTAGGATGAGGAAGCTGACAGTCACTGATAGCATGAAGACGGCATCGAAGATGTAAAGCATCCATTCATGAGTGATGATGTAGCCGTCATTTCCTTGAGCGTACTCGATCACGCGGATCAAGTTACGGATGAGAATGATAGCGCTGCAAAAGTACAAGTTGTGCATATGCTTGCGCCAGCGCAGGTTTGAATCCACAGAAGCACCGGTTGGAAGCTTGTTGATCCGAATGTGGAAGAGGCCTGCCACAACAACAAAGAAACCAAAGATGACGATCTGGATGATAAGACCAGCGATGACAATGTTCTTTCCAAGGTTGAAAGCGTCGAGATCGCCCTTGGCTTGGAGTCCAGCACCTGAAGACTGCACGAGGAAAGAGAAGACATCGCCAATGACGAAGACTTTCGTAAGCCACTTGGTGCGAATGATAGAGTATTCTTCGGCATCGAGAAGACGGATGATACGCCCAAGGACCATGTAGATGGAAGCTGCGTAGAGGGCAGGAGCGACCAGAATCAGGAGACTCTGCATGATAAAGGGACCAAGAGCTTCTTTGTCACTGTGCGAAAGAGCACGGCCCACATACCCTATGCATTCGACTGTGACATGTCAGTTTGTGCTGAAAGAATATAAGACTTTCTATACTCACGGAGGACTCCGATGGTGAAGGGCATAAAGTAGCGAGCACGCAGCTTGAAGACGTAGTAGACATGGCCAACGAACCCTAGTCCGAAGAGCACCACGAATATGATTGCAGCTACGATGGACGGAGTGTAGTGGTACAAAACAAAGTGGATCTCTCCATCATTTGAGTCGGACATTGTATATGAAGTATTGAAGACGAAGTCGTCTGGACAAAGCACAAAGGTGGGAGTGGGCAAGATGAGATGATGAAAATGAGAGGAGGACTAGCCCTCTGTATTATATGCTACAACTTACATATCTGCCTTACATTTGCAGCACTGCCTCGCCAGTACGTACAAGATGCGATCAAAATTGTTGTTGACCGTAAAGCAAGTACGGTCGTATTCACCGTATTGCGTAGGAAAAGGCTGGGCAATCGCTGAGCATAGCGTCTGATTGGTTTCTCGCAACAACCTGTGCCCTAAGACTGTTGCTCATATTCTCTGCGTATACGATGTATCCGGCTATCTTATCGCGGTCGCCGTGTTGAGACAGTTGGTGGAGGAGTTGAGGTACCGAGACGGAGGTTAGGTGTGATGATTTTGTGTCCACAGGGCTTGGCAATGCTGGCCGATGCACCGCAGCCTGACATGTACTGCTGTCTTGTGCAAAGTCAACACAGCACGGCCAGGGTTATTGCATCAATTTGGTACAGTAGTGCATCAGATCTTCATGTCCTTGTTGGCCCGCCTCCCAGATTCGAGGACGAGGACGCTCTGCAACACGGTCAATGTTGTACCAGCATCCACCTTAGGTAACTAGAAAATCACCGTGAAGGACAGGTATTCCTTGGAAACTTTCTGCTTTCTCGACCTCTTCAGCTTCCTCTCTTCCTATAGCTACAGGGCCTGCACAATATCTTCACGAAGAGTCCTGAGGCAACCTGTACAAGCCATACACATATACACATGTTGTTTTGGAATTAGTGCTGTGACTTCGAGGCAATTCAATAAGCCTTCGTCTTGCATGAATATCACTTTCTGACACCACTGCATACCTTACATTGCTACAGTGTCCTGTCTTGCACATTCCCCAGCCTCCAAGCTAATGTGTCGAAGTATCTGATGTAAGTGGACAAGTCTAGACAAACCAGATACTGACCACTTTAAAGCTATCGCTTAGCGTAAATCTCTCGCATAGGACTCAAGACTCTTGCGCAGCTACAACGACCTCAGTCTTGGAGCATAGCTTGACGTCTCAACTACGATACAAAGTGATGGCCTGGTTGGACCTGCATATCTTCCTCGCTCACCACTCGAGAATCTGGCGGCAGGCGCACCTGACCGACTAGCCGCAAAGGGCTAGTGGCTCTCAGAATCCAAGAGACGAGAGATGCAATATGCTGTTCTCGAATCCGTTTGTCAAGTTTCGCATCTGCATTCAGTCACTTTATGATCGGCTCCAGATTGGCCTTACCATACGATTTTTGGAACATACGGCTTGTCCATAGAGGGCCTGAACGTACGACAAAATAAACTTGGAGGCGGTGATGCCTCTCAGAAAGAACAGACCTGATATCCCCAGGACAATCTTAAGTCCTTCAAGACAATCTTGACTAGTGTTGAGAGATCTACAAAACCGCCATGTTGGGGGAGTACAATTCCGGATGCATACACGATGTCGACCAGAGGAGGATTTGTTCGTGGAAAGATTCCACCCGGGCCAAAGTTGACCTGGGGTGGTTGACTTGTCTCGAGGCTTCTGAACAATCATTGGTGGAACAACCTGAATCGCCAAGGAGTTACTCCTCTACCCCACGCTTAAATGCAACAACACTGCGCTGATCATCTTACAAGACCGGATGCTCGACGGTGGGGGAATGACTTGCATCCTTCAAGGATGGCTACGTTTGCGGTCTTCTCACCGGGCGACCAGCGTACGCCAGTCGAATTACTACAAGACAAATTGATTCCTTCACTATGCCGGGACATGGACTTCTGACGCAACACATGAGCAACTATGGACAAACACGATGATACAGCCAAGGAGGAAGAGATCGAGTACATCGACTTCAAGCCCCAAGAGCCTCCTATCTCAAGAGAGCTCGACAATGACCAGGCAGATCTTTGCGCAGAAGCGCTTCGCCGCTATCCCAATGATGAATCAATCGACCAGGTCGATGAGAAAAGACTCAAGCGCAAGCTAGACACCCGTATCCTGCCATTGTTGGGTGTATGCTATTTCTTCTACGTGAGTTAAAAGTCCATATTGAGTTTGATGCTCGACAATGGCTTACCTTCCGCGCAGTATGTTGACAAGACAACGCTTTCCTACGCGGCGATCTTTGGCATCAAGAATGATCTGAAGCTAACGGGCGAGGAATATTCCTGGCTGTCAAGCATATTCTACTTTGGCTGGCTAGTATGGGCAATCCCTTCCAATCTCATCATGCAGAGATGTCGACCTGGATGGTATCTATCGTTCAACATCTTCTTCTGGGGAGCTCTTCTTATGTGCCAGGCTGCTGCCAATAACTTTCCAACTCTGGCAGCATTGCGTATCCTATCTGGAGGCTTTGAAGCGATTGCAGACCCGGCATTTATGCTCATCACGTCCATGTACTACACACGTGAAGAGCAGCCATCTCGAATTGCAGCCTGGTATGTGTGGAACGGCGTGGGAGTCGCTGGAGGCGGTCTCATTGGGTGAGCAGATGACTTGAAGCATGTCAGACAGACTTGACCTTCTAATACTGTTACAGATATGGCATCGGCAACATCAATGGTGCCCTCGCCTCCTGGCACTACGAGTTTTTGATCGTCGGCGCATTCTGCTCAGCATGGGCAATTGTTCTTTGTTTGCTCCTTCCCAACTCACCCACGACTTTCAAGGGATTCTCTCGTGATGAGAAGTTGATCATGATCGCACGCATGCGTCGCAACCAGACTGGTGTCGAGCAGAAACATATCAACTGGGATCAAATCAGGGAGGCTTACCTGGACTATAAGACATGGCTTTTTACCCTGCTCGGTTTTGTGTCGAACATTCCTAACGGAGGTGAGCATTGACATACACAACAAGACTATAAGAAGTATGCTGACTCAGTTCTTACCTGGAAAGGCATTAGTAACTTTAGTACCTTGGTGATCAAAGGTCTAGGGTTTGACACTCTACACACGGCGTTGCTTGGTATTCCCCAGGGAGCTCTAGTCGTCATCTGGATTGGTCTTGGGGCTGTGATAAACAGATATTTACCCAAGAACAGTCGTACAATCGTTTGCGCGCTCTTCATGTTGCCCACGATCGCTGGCGCTCTGGGCTTCTTGTTGGCACCTGACACTGCCTATGTGGGGCGCTTAATCTGCTTGTCAGTCCAAATCTTTCCTGATGAGATATCATGAGTTTAAGCTGACATCGACTATAGCTACCTGACTGGCTCATATCAAGCATCTTTCGTATTGTCTCTTTCGCTTGTCACCAGCAACACAGGCGGCCAGTCAAAGAAAATGATTGTGTCTGGAATGATCTGGTTTGGTGCGTGCATTGGAAACATCGCAAGTCCGTTCTTCTACAGATCAGAGCAGGCACCTTCATACCCTTTGGGCATTGGCTCTCTTTTGACAGCAAATTGCATTGAATTCTTGCTCTTCGGGGTGTTGAGATATGCATTCATCTGGGAGAACAAGCGCAAGGAGAAGATCAGAACTCGCATGCGTGAGAGTGGTGAAGCTGCTGCGTTGAACGAGACGGCGTTCAGCAACCTAACAGACAAGCAGAACCCTAATTTTGAATATGTTTACTAGACAGAGCTCAAGAATAGACATATATCCTTTAATCGTCATAAAGAAGCACCTGAAAGTTGTTGTTGGACTCCAAGGCTGAAATCCATCTCAATCTGAGAACCTCGAATGTCAGCTTCTCTGTTGGCGGATCTCCAACCTGTATGCCGTCCTTGAGACTGGTCAGCATCTCATGTTCAGCCAGTGTCGGAAGCCGAAAGATGAACAACTATATGTTGTCGTCGACTGCCGATAGCGGGCTTGGAGCACGGACCGAATCCCTTATCGCCTGCCCCACTCGTTCGGGACCGACCCCTCGACATCAAGCTCTCCAAACTCTTGATTTGTAGCAATCGTTCATTCTCACAATTTTTATATACCAAAGCATCATGTCTCACTCCCACTCCCACGACGGACCTCACTCCCACTCCCACGACGCCGTGGACCACGGACACACCCATGAGATTCTGGACGGACCTGGCTCCTTCTTGGGCCGTGAGATGCCCATCGTGGAAGGCCGTGACTTCAGCGAAAGAGCCTTTACAGTCGGTATCGGTGGTCCCGTTGGTTCTGGAAAGACGGCCTTGATGCTGGCTCTCTGTCTTGCCCTCCGCGAAAAGTACAACATTGCCGCTGTGACCAACGACATCTTCACGCGTGAGGACTGCGAGTTCCTGACCAGACACAAGGCTCTACCTGCCGAACGCATTCGTGCCATTGAGACTGGAGGTTGCCCTCACGCTGCTGTGCGTGAAGATATCTCGGCAAACTTGGCTGCATTGACGGATTTACATCGCGAATTCAACACACAACTGCTGCTTATCGAGTCTGGTGGTGACAACTTGGCTGCAAACTACAGTCGTGAGCTTGCAGACTTCATCATCTATGTCATCGATGTTTCTGGAGGTGACAAGATTCCTCGCAAGGGTGGTCCGGGAATCACCCAATCTGATTTGCTTATTGTCAACAAGACTGATCTGGCTGAATTGATTGGTGCTGATCTCGGAGTCATGGACAGGGATGCAAGGAAGATTAGGTATGTTTTCTTGAGAGGTTTCTGATATTACATTACTAATGAGATACACAGAGAAGGCGGACCTACTATCTTCGCACAGGTCAAGAATGGCAAGGGTGTGGATCACATCGTCGACCTGATCTTGAGTGCTTGGAGAAGCAGCGGCGCAAGCAAAGCAAATCCTCAATAGTTGAGAGGAGATCTGCCAGACAGGACTGGCTATTGTCGCTACGACCAGCCCAAGGAGTTGGAGAAGGATGACAAGTGAGCACAGGACGATATAAATCAAACCCAAACACCAAAAAAGGAAAAAGAAAAAGTTCACAGGTCTGACGGGTTTGAGGATCTGGCATACTTTCACAAATTCTCGAATTCTCACTTCTCTCCCACTTCCTCTATCTTCTCCTCAGCCTCTGATAGTGACCAGACCACCTTTCCACAGGGGCGCGTCTATCAAGAGACCATTTGAAGCTGATTGTTTGACTGGATTGGTGAGAGTTTTAGCTGATGCAGAGATTCGAACTCGCGAACTCGTGCGCTGGTTGATGGTGTTATTGTCGTGATGACTGCCAAGACTTATGGTTAGCTTTGATGCTGCAATACTAACCGTCCAGGTGTGATTGTTGTGAGAGACTGGCGAAACCCGCTATATGAAGTGTCTGTCGACGACGAGTCGAGTGAAGGAAAATTCGAAGTGGCAGCACTCACAGATTTAACGCACTAACTTCTCGTTCATCAGACCGAGTATCTCATCCACATCATCAACCTCTCCTTCCAACGCAACCGAAGGCCCAAGTCGCTCGTAGAACCTGCTCTCAAACTTCTCTGGCCAAAACCCAGAGTATTCCCAGTCAATGATCGCTCTGATCTTCAGCTCATCATAACAAACGAGCACATTCTGCTGGGAAAGATCCATATGGCAGAAAACATACTCCTCAGCATCAGAAGGCTGAAGTGTCCACTCGTCGCGAGGAGTCTTCTCCCAGACACGATATGGAGGGATGATTAGACCAGTACAACCACCTAGACTCGAAGAGCGCAGACCATGGAGCTGAGTGATGTAGCTTTCGAGCTCTTTTGCAACAATAGCACGATCGGACTCGGATAATTCGCCCATGCCTCTGGCATCGATGACTTCCGTGATAAGGTAAACAGCGCCGTCATCTTCGAAGCATGTCAGCACTTTTGGTACTGGTACAGTGGTGTTGGCAGCGATGAAATCAAGGGCAGCAGCTTCATTGAGTAGACGCTCTTCTCCGAGGCGAGGAACAATGATTTTGCCCAGGAAGGCGCTGACTTGCCATTCTTGAGGGCGTAGACTGCGCTTCACAAAAGCGGATTGGGTCTTGTAGTACTTTCGATCTGCCGTCACTGCAATGCAATTTTCTTCTTTGGTCTTGTTCAGAATTTGATTCGTGGTCACCATGACTATGTTTGCTGGAGAGAGACAAAAAGCAGATGGGTTGAATGAGAGGATTAGAAGAGTACACAATCAAGATAGAGAGGCAAAGTTTCTGCGAAGTCCGTTATGTGCCATGCTAACCGCTCGCTTCTAAGCGCCAGCGCTTATGCTGTTTGACCATATCACACCGGGCCCACTCGATGTATATTTCAGACACACTGGAAATTACCAGTAGGTTTGATATTGCAAGAGCTGTTGGTTCCTCCAGTGATGTGAATGTTGTTGAAGGTGAAGTCTGAGCAACTGCCATCTCCGCAAAGAATATAGTAATCTCTAGCTTTTGTCTGAGCAGTACCGCGGATGTTGGACATGGTGATGTTCTTGATGATGACACCGTTGGTAGGGATTCCGGTTGGGCCCCCGTTGAGGTAATCTTGCTGAATGTCGATACCATAGATAGAGATGTTTGAGACTTGGATGTTGCGATATTCGATGCTGAAGCAGTTTAGCTGTAATACATAGGAATAAAAGAGTGTATTTGACTTACTTGGCAATGTAGCCAGTCGTGCCAGAATTAGTCTTAATTCTTGCACCATTCTGGCTGTTAAGCACTTTGCTGTTCTCAAACAGGATATTGGTGACATTGTTGTTGCTCTTGCCGCCAACCGACCCGATCGAAAGCCCGTGGCCGCCATCGCAGTACATGTTCGAAACTGTGATATTGTTGCCACTAGTGATGGCGACACAGTCGTCTTGGTTCAACACCCTTGAATCCCTCAATACCATGCCGTCAAGGCTCGATATATCAAAACCGTCTGTGTTATGGGCAGCTGCGAGTCCGTCGGACCTGTTGTTGGGAGCGTCGCCGGCCGTGTTGTTCAGGAGGATATTCTCCACAACTAGTCCGTTGCTGCCACTGATGGAGAAGCAGTGTACAGGGTAGTTTTGGATGACAAGATTCTTGATCACAGACGTGCCAACAGCCTTGCTGACCGTGATGAAGTGGTTGGGCTTGGCCACACCTCCGTTTGAACCAAGACCATCCCACCAAGCCTGGCCATTGCCGTCAATGATTGCATCCTTGTCAGCCGTGATGGTAACATCAGTACCAGCAACTTTGATCATGTCATAGTTCGCATCTGCATAGGCGAATGTTGTCTTTCCAGCAAAGGTGACGGTAGTGCCATTCTGGAGCTTGGTCAAGTCGAGCGTGGTGTTACCGGGCACAGCAATGCTGTCGAGAGTGATGTTGGTGCATGAAGACACGGCAGTGGCGACACCAGAGTAAGAGGTGACATAGCAGGGATTGGCAGCTCTGGCATGAGGTGTAGCCGGAACAGCTGCAGCTACAGCCACCAGTCCAGACAAAGATAGAGGTTGGAGAGCTTTCATAGAGTCAGCAAGTAGAAGATAGTCAAGGCAAACTCCATATACACCAACCGATGGACTTCATCTTGACCTGAGGGAAAAAAGAAGGAGAGGGATAATGGCTGAGGAGATGAAATTAAGCAAAAGAAAACTCGAGGGCAGAGCATGAGTACTTATACTTGCCGTTGATTCATTGCAGTATGGCATGAAAGCGGAAGAGACTAATGAGGTTGTGCATCATCATCCTATAAGCATTGTCAGGCGTCCATACCAAGACGAGACAAGCGAGAGCATTCATCAATGAGGAGGCTGAGTTTAGCCTTGGGGACTCCGCAAGCAACGACGCAGCGTTTCGGAAGAATTGCTTGATATTGCAGATCGTCCCGCGCCATAATTCTTCCGCCATCCAAACGCTCCTTTGTGACTTGAGGGTTCATGCGAAGACTGCAAAAAGAGAGGCTCTGGATCTGCAAAGCGGCACGAGGCGGACCGTAAATGCGGAGTCTGTAGGGCGGCGGGCTGCATGATGGTTTCGAAACAGGCCCAAGTTTGTTGAAGAAACCTAAGAAAACAAAGACTTGATATAAGTAGTCACATCAGATCAGTCAGCAGTCAGTTCTGGATCAGCAAACGTGAAGACAGAGCGGTAAGTGTACCATCGGAAGGACACAGGCCATCTGTCTAACAACATCTGAGGACGAGAATGTTCTTTTCGGGACAAACATACACAGAAGAGACGGCTGCAATGCAGACGGGCCGGGCGTCTTGTACAGTGCTATATACTTAGGACTCAGGAGTAGCTAAACGTTGCTGCAACGTGATCACCTTGCATCTGTATCAAGCCACTATGAGATGCTCAATGAATGACGTGTACAGTAACAAAGCAGCGACATATACAAGGAAGGAAAGTGTGACCCTCAGTTAACTCTCCCACTCCCACATGAAGGAGGAAGGTGGTCGAGATATGTGTGAGAGTCGGAGCAAGAAGAAGTTGAGGAAGGAACGGAGCACAAGCACCAACTTCACGTGCCTGCGCTGGGCTCGGACCACCATCACATGCAAAGCGCATCATCCAAACCAAGATGCAGCTCGCAGAAACTCGCGACTTGAGACCAAGAACATCTCTCAGCTCTCAGGACAGCAAAGAGAGAGCATCACTATCCATACCATTGCTCGTCACTTGGCGCACGTGCACCGCCATTGCTTGCGACCTCGCACTTCTGCTCTGACTCTCACCATCCCGACTCAGCCTCAAGAAGCCTCGAGCCAGCTCGACCCATCCACCAACTTTCTCTCCCATACAATCGATCAATCTGTACTCGATGAACCAGCCCGGGTTTCCTTGGTCATACTAGGATGATGCCCTCTTCAACCCGAGCGCACCCTCACAGATCAGAAGCGACAGCTTGCAGCCACTCGAGTCGGCGCAGACTGCAGCACCCTCATCCCTTCCTGCCGTCTCTGACATGATGGCTTCAGACAATCGTTCGTCTTGGTCCACTACTCCCTTTGGATGTGAGTGCGAGCGTCTTCTTGCGAATGCTTGCACCTCCATACCCTCACTACAGTGCTGACCCACTCACAGACGAGTTCCCCTACCAACCAGACAAGCCCCCTTCAGGCCCGCCGGTGCTTGACCAAGACGAGTCCAACACCCTTCAGAACTTCTTCAGCGATCCAGATCACTATGGAGGCCCAGACAACCTCTCCGAAGCCTTCTTGGCCAACATGAACACACTACCAGAAACGAGGCTTCACCAGTACGATCAGCTCAACGACCCTCAATGGATGTATCCTCTAGACAATCAGTCATTCCCCGTATCATATCCTTCTCAAGAGCAGAGCTTTCAATTCCAGAATGGAAACTACAACCAGCGCCCTTTCCAAGCACCCAAAGATCCCAAGGACTTGCTCGCTCTTGTGGGCATTCCTGAAGCAAATGCATCTGCAGATGTACTCCATGCTGCATCGACCTTGTTCTCGTATCGCGCAAACCCCAACCAAAGTCTTGGTCACGGAACCTTCTCTCAGCCCGTCGCTCAACAGCAACCTCTCGTCCAAAGCACAAGCCGCCATGCCTCGTTTCCCTTTTCAGTTCCCGCGCCGACGGGCTCTTCGACGACCCAGTACCCCTCGGCCAATGGTCACTTTCGTGCATCGTTCGACAATTCGGCAATAAACCCTCACTCCCATCCTCAATCACACTCCTCCTCGTCTCATCAACCCTCCACTCCCCTGTTCCACTTCGGCACGGACAACAACTTCCGCCAAACCGGTTACGCCGCTCCCTACCAAGATCTTGAAGCAAGTACCATTCAGCACGTTGAGTTCGCGCGCAACATGGTCCACTCATCCAACGACGCGCTGTCTTCTGTCGAGAACTCAGTTCCCCACACCCCTGATCTGACCAAGGCCGTCCACAACTACTATCCTGGTAGTATGCAGGCTCTTGCCACCCTCGCTGATCAGACCTCCACTGGAGAGTCTGACCAGCCCAAGAACAAGAAGCGTCGCAAGTCCAAGCGCGGAGACGAACATGACTTCAACACTTCCATCACTTCTCCTGCTTTCCACGTCAACAACTCTAGCCCCGATGGCGAAAACACCGTCGCTGACTCTGACGACAACGACAACGGAGACAACAACCCCAAGCCTTCTGTCAAGCGTCGCAGAGCCTCTTCTGGTGCAAACAGCAAGCTCGGTAGCATCGCTCGCAAGAACCTCACCGAAGATCAGAAGCGCAGCAATCACATTCGCTCTGAGCAGAAGCGTCGCAACATCATCAAGCAAGGCTATGAAGATCTCAACGAACTCGTTCCCAACCTCAAGACTGGCGGCTTCAGCAAGAGTGCCGTTCTCACCGAGACCACTCGCTTCCTCGAGGAGATCTATCTGGGCAACAACAGCGTCGAGACCTACTTGCGCAACCTGGCTGCTGAGAAAGGCGTTTCCTTTGAGCTATAATCTGGAGCGGGCGTTCACGGAGTTCATCTTCCCATTCACTGGCGTTTTTGGGCTTTGACGCGCACTCATACGACACGAGAGCATACCAGAATGCTATCATTTCCCATGTGTTTCTTCTTTTCATTGTGTTCTCTTTTTCGGGCAGGAACGTCTGGCCCCTCATCTGCTTTTCACACAAATATCTTCTGTTTTCTGCGAATCTGATGAATCATGCTCAAATCGATGGAGGACCAAGGGATCAGCAACACAGCAATGCAAAGCAAAACGACCCCCTTTGCGTTGCTTTCTCTTTTCATCTTTGTCAATACCCAACGGCGGAGGAGGTCCCCTTTTCTCAAAACTTGTATCTACAAAACAAAAGCAAAAGCACAAAAACAGGAATCTGAGAACGATACAGGCTTTCGATGGAGGAATATCATGGAGTTTCAAATGCATTGCGTCGGAGGGAAGTTCTGTTTTCTTTACATATTTGCCTTTGCAATGCGATCGACCCGTCCAATATCACCTCTCTGTATCCCCAGGACTGTCTTAGTCTCATGATACATCCTTTCTGCTCAATGTACCCTAGCGATAGCATAAGCTCTGCCGTGACATCCATCGCTTTTCAGTTGGACATGTGGCAGTAGAGATGGCCTACGCAAGCGTTCTCTTTATGGCTACCACTTTGGGTTCGAAAACCCCAGACTTTCTAGCTACTCTGTGGCGGTACTTGATGCAGGGAAGAAAAACAAAGCCTTCAAAACTACAATTTTATCTGTCTTCAGAGCTTTTGCACCCTTCTCACTGTCAACTGGTCAATTTGTCAACTCTCGGGGATATGGCAGAGATATATAGCTCTCATATATGTAGAGCTTTCATTATAAGAACTGGAATCTTTTATACTCCAGATATCGAATATATCAACATATACACAAAGGGGCACTTTTTTTTGAGTTTTCAAGGAGCACAAAATGGCTCTGTGATTTGATTGTTTTTGATTATGTTTTAGAGGAAGAGAGTACCAGACTCCTTTCTCGATCTTCTATGACTTCCAACGTTGGTTTTGCGCATTCGCAAACAGCTCTCTCCTTTCCGATCAATGCAATGCCCAAACCCAAACATCAAGCCAACGCCGACTACCTCCTTATGCATCGTCTCAACCTCCATGTTGCAAGCTCAAGATCGTTTACTTAGCAGTGACAACAGTAGTACTTGTGGTGGTACTGCCGCTGTCCGCCTGACTAGTGGTACTCATGATAGTCATGGTAGTGATGGAAGGCATCTCAAAGGGCGTCAAAGTATTCGTGACGGTAACGGTGGGAGCAGGTTTGGTGACCGTGACAGGCGGAATGCTGCTTGGAGTAGGGACAACAGTCGTGGTTGATGAGATTGTAGTTGTAGAGGCTGGGAGAGTGGTCGAGAGGTTCATAGTAGTTGTGCTGATGAGTGTCGTGCTGAACGTCGAGGTTTCAATTGTAGTTGAGATTGAGGTGATTGTGGTTGGCTGCAAGATCTGCTGTTGAGGCAATGGCAGAGGGTGAGGTTGAGTGATAGGAATTGGCAGAGTGTTCCAAAGGGCAACAACCGTGTAGACAAAAAGAACGCTGGACTCAAAGAGCAGGACCAGAATCAGGAGGATGAGTAAAGGTGTGGGGACATAGATGCCGCCTCTGCGCTCGGGATAGCTGGTGAAGACCTGAGGAGCTGCAGGAGGTGGTGGAGGTGGAGAGGCCTGAGACTCCAGGTCGGCAGGGGGAAGCGGTGGTGGATAGAGAGCCGAGTCGCGATTGGACTCGAGATCTTTGTTGAGGTGTTTTTCAAAAGTCTGTTTGAAAGGCATCTTTGAGGAATGTCGGATTGATGCAAGCTTCGGGTTTGTGAATTGAGAAGCGATCGAGGTTTGATTAGAGGATCAAGAGGTAGAAGTACGTCCAGCGTGTGTTGTGTGATCGAAGAAGTTGTCTAAGAGCAGGAAACAGAGGAAGAAGGGAAGGGACAAGAACTTGAAAGAGTGTTGAGGGAAAGACAAAGCGGTGTCAACAATGAACAATTCTATCGCAGCATTGAATGAATGTGATTGTGTCGACGTCAAGAAAGAAACATGAATGGAAGTCAAAGAACAAAAAGCAGGGATTGTCATAACTTATTGTCTGTGGAAGGACCTACATGCTTCTATTGTCCTAGAAAAGCCAACCAAAGCGGACTATTGTAAAAAATGGCTGTTGTTGCTCATTGGGCGGCTATGGAAGCAGGTCGCTTGTCTTTGTTTCAAGTCTGCGAGAAGGCTCGAAGGTCTAAAGCTGATGGAGAAGTTTCGCTAGCCGCCGAGATGGTTGTGTCAAATGTCTCTAAGCTTCTAAGGCAATTGTCGGCACCTCGAAGCGCTGCATCGATGACCATGACATTGATTTGGCCTTACAATAGACCTTGATGGACGTACACGTTTGCGCCGATGTTGAGGGAATCCTTTGTGACTCAATGTATGGAGCTTGCACTTTGTGTCTGCAGAATTCAGGATGCAGGATCACTTATTCGGAGGAGACAGGAGTCGAAAGAAGGATAAACAGATGTTAGCACCATTTGCTTCCTCGCCCAGTTTGCGGTCGACACAAGGTGGTCCTGTTGTGTGAGTCACTCTGGTGGTACTGCTGCATAAGCCGATGGAAGGATTGAATCCACAATTGCAGATCGAGACGCAGAAAACAGCAAGCCTCATAACAAGGATTAGATAACATGACCACTAGAGATCAAGTAAGCACAGATATTCTCAGACCAATTGTATCTTCTAGGTGTTTAAGTTCAGAACAAGGACGAGAAGGTGATAGCAGATAGGGTCCAGCCAAGATTGACATATCGAAGGTGGATGGACAAGGCGAACGATGGTGGGGCAAGAGACCGGTCGGCGAACGAGCACGGACCTCCGCCACTCCCGAATGTGGTGTTGAATGCCGTCGGTCGCGCTTTCTGTTTGACTCACCACAACTTTCTTGTCCACCTCAATTGCACCCGCCCACACTCTCGACTTGTATATAAAGTCAATTGCTTGAGTCTTTTCAACAGGCACATTCGCCATCTCTTCTTGTTCTCTCTCCCTCTCGTTCCAGACAACCACCCATCATGGAGCACATCAAGAGAACATTCGCTAAGGCCAAGGAGGAGAACAGAGTCGGTCATGACAATGCGCACACGACTCTCGCAGACAACTGACATGTATACAGCCTGCCTTGGTCACATATGTGACTGCCGGTTTCCCTACTCCTGAAGAGACTCCCGACATCATGCTGGCCATGGAGGCTGGTGGTGCCGACATCATTGAACTCGGCATGCCCTTCACCGACCCTATCGCAGACGGCCCTACCATTCAAAAAGCAAACACACAAGCCCTGAAGAACGGCGTCAACATCGTCTCCACAATTCAGATGGTCAAGGATGCAAGGAAAAGAGGTCTTCGCACCCCTGTCATGCTCATGGGCTACTACAACCCTGTGCTCAGCTACGGCGAGGACAAGATCCTGAAGGACTGCAAGGCTGCTGGTGTCAATGGCTTCATCATGGTCGACCTGCCGCCAGAGGAGGCTGTTCGTTTCCGCAACCACTGCTCCAAGATCGGTCTCTCATACATTCCCCTCATCGCTCCTGCCACCTCCGAGAATCGCATGAAGCTGCTGTGCAAGATCGCCGACTCCTTCATCTACGTTGTTTCGCGCATGGGTGTCACTGGTGCTACTTCTTCTGTCAACACTGCTCTGCCTGAGCTGCTCGAGCGTGTCCACAAATACTCTGGCGGTGTTGCCGCTGCTGTTGGTTTCGGTGTCAGCACTAGAGAGCACTACTTGAGCATTGGCAGCATGGCCGAGGGTGTTGTTATTGGCAGTCAAATCATCCAGACTCTTGCCGACGCTCCTGCTGGTCAGGGCGCTCAGGCTGTCGAGGATTACCTGGATGGAATTACCCAGCGCAGAGACATCATCAAGGCGCAACCACGTGAGGGCGGCGTCATTGAGACTACTAACGAGGATGGTGTCCCTGAGGAGATTCATGTTGACGGTGTTGTCAAGGAGGAGGATACCCCAGACGGCCCTGGTCTCGCTGACCAGATCGAGGCTCTCAACACTGACGGACCCATGGACTCAAGTGCTATCCCTGCAAGATTCGGAGCGTTTGGTGGTCAGTATGTTCCTGAATCGCTCATGGACTGCTTGCGCGAGCTGGAGGACGGTTTCAAGGCTGCCATCAACGACGAGAAGTTCTGGGAGGAATACCGCTCACACTACGAATGGATGGGTCGTCCCGGTCATTTGCACATTGCTGAGCGCCTGACCGAGCACGCTGGTGGCGCAAACATCTGGTTGAAGCGCGAAGACTTGAACCACACCGGTTCTCACAAGATCAACAACGCTCTCGGACAAGTTCTTCTGGCCCGCCGTCTGGGTAAGACTGAGATCATTGCCGAGACTGGTGCTGGTCAACACGGTGTTGCCACTGCCACTGTCTGCGCCAAGTTCGGCATGAAGTGCACTGTCTACATGGGAGCTGAGGACGTCCGTCGTCAGGCTCTGAACGTCTTCCGCATCAAGCTCCTTGGTGCCCAGGTTGTTGCCGTTGAGGCTGGTAGCCGCACCCTCCGTGACGCCGTCAACGAGGCCATGCGTGCTTGGGTCGTCAAGCTTGACACCACCCACTACATCATTGGCTCAGCCATTGGTCCTCACCCCTTCCCTACCATTGTCCGTACCTTCCAATCAGTCATTGGTCAAGAGACCAAGGATCAGATGATGGCCATTAAGGGCAAGCTTCCCGATGCCGTCGTCGCATGTGTCGGTGGTGGCTCCAACGCAGTAGGCATGTTCTACCCCTTCTCCAAGGACCCCAGCGTCAAGCTTCTAGGTGTTGAGGCTGGAGGTGACGGCGTAGACACTGACCGTCACTCCGCCACTCTTTCCGGCGGTACTCACGGTGTCCTCCACGGTGTACGCACCTACATTCTCCAAGACAAGCACGGTCAGATCTCCGACACACACTCCGTCTCCGCTGGTCTCGATTACCCTGGTGTCGGTCCTGAGCTTGCCAACTGGAAGGACACCGACCGTGCCAAGTTCATCGCTGCCACTGACGCCGAAGCCTTCATTGGTTTCCGTCTGCTGTCTCAACTCGAGGGTATCATCCCCGCCCTCGAGACATCGCATGCCATCTTCGGCGCCATCGAGTTGGCAAAGACGATGAAGAAGGGTGAGGATATTGTCATCTGTCTTTCTGGTCGTGGTGACAAGGATGTGCAGAGTGTGGCTGAGGAGCTGCCCAAGATCGGCCCTAAGATCGGCTGGGACTTGAGATTCTAGATGTTTGTATGTTTTGGAACCAAAATGGTCTAGAAAAGTAGGGTGTTGAAACAATTTTCTTATAGCGATTTTGAAAACAAAATTAAAGATTTACGAGTTCAAAGAAAGATGCGCTTTTTGACTTGATGTCGTCTCGATGGTGTGTTCATTACTGTACAAGGATTAACATGTGAGTTTCACGTTTTTCTCGTATGCACAGCTTCTCTTGGTAAAAGTACAGGTAAACCTATGTCATGATTGTTATTTGAGAAGGGAGAGTGTATATACAAAAAAGGGTCCTTGAACTCTTCTATCCTCTTCACATGAGAAGAGAAGCAAAAAGTCAGAGGAGAAAAAGAATGGAAGAAGAATGTCTCAGAACGAAGGAAGCTCTGTCTTTGTTGCGGCAACAGACATGAAAGTGGGAGGCTGTTCTACAGTTCCTCAAGGACAAAGAGCTCAGCTCTATCTCCTCCTTTGCTTCTCCAGAGGAATTGTGCTGACGCGATGCACAAAGTAGTCTACTTTTGCTCATCGGTGCTCGCCAGCATATTCTGGATATCCCTCAATTTTTGCTTGAGGGCGTCGTGTTCGGCATTCAACTGTTGATGAACGTCAGCATCTTGTCCATCTTAACGACCATCGACATGGAGATTGGAAACTTACCTGTGCATGCATCATCTTCGTCCCCACCAGTTCCTGCTCCATTTCGTGCACTTGCTCCTCGAGTCCACGGTTCCTATCTTGAACTTCAATGTTTCTCGCCATGATTTGGTCCATTTCGGCTTTCAAGCGATCCTCCACTTCTTGTGGTTGTTTGTCAACCATTTTCCTCAACTCCTCAACTTGCATCTTGAGACTCTCGTTTTCGTCCAGCAGAGAGTCGTTTTCCACTTTAGTGCGTACGAGAGAAGATGCCAGGTCCACATGCTCGGCATCAGATTGCTGGGTGCGCAGCTCCAACTTCCTCACTCTCGTGCTGAGGTTTGCGTTTTCGTTTCTGAGTGACTCCAGTTCGATTTCGCGGTCCTTCTCGGCGCGAGCTTTCTCTTCGAATTCAGAGGTGTAGGCGGCGAGCGTTTCGGGTGTGATGACAACGGCACAGGCATCCCGGACGAGTTCATCGGCGCGGTAGACTTCCTTATCCGTCCCTGAGGTGGAGCCGAAGAAACCAGATTCGAGAATTGAGGTTGCTGAAGGCGATTTGTCAATGTATACATCGAAGAGGCGTTCTTTGAGGTGAGTGGACAGTTGAACCATGTCCTTCATTCCGAGCAGGGTCTGGGCATTTCGTTGCATGAGCGCGATACCAAACTTCAAGATGGCACCGAGACCTTCGCTGAGAACGAGATCATAAACGCGAAGAACGAGTTGTAGAGGAAAGCGGTAGGCGAAAAGTGTGAGGAACCATTGTGTGGCGTACAAGTTCGGAGGGACGCCTCGTCTGTGAAGGTGACAGTAAAGCGCTGGTTCGTGATCCTCCAACAGGCGCTCAAAAAGGTAGAGATGCATGTGTAGACCGGTCATTTCTGCAGTAAACAGAGAGCGGAGGTTGTATTTTGACATGAGTCGAACAAACAGGGTGAAGGCTTCCTCTTCAGGCATGTTGAAAAGTAGAGGCATAGCAATGAAGTTCATGCCCTGAGCGTAGCCAACAGGTTCGTCGTATAGAGCATATGCTTTGCAGATACCAAACAGACCATCTTGCAGACCTGCACTAGCAATGTATTTGGAGTAGGCTGTTCGTGCTCCGAGATCGCGTCTGATAGTTTTCTCAAGTTTCTGCAGCGCAGCAGTCTCATCTTTCGACATGCGCTTTCTTTCCGACGATGTGACCGAGTCGTTACCATTGACCTGAGGGGATGCAGAAACATCGGAGTGCACTGAAGAAGCAGAAGAAGTGACCGACTCTTTTTCGCCAGTACTACTAATACGACGAACAGCAGGTGGCTGAGTGACCTCCTTGTCAGTGCCTCTAGCAACCAACTCTCGATATACCTGCTCCAGCTCATCATTTTTGCTCTCTGCCATGACTTGCCAGACAACACCACGGATTGGTTGAGGAATGCCATTTGCGATAGCACGAGTGAGTTCATCTCCGCTCGTGCGTGCGACCGCAGATGGACCTTCGTACACAACAGATTGCCAGAGATCCCAATTGACCTCGGTCTGTTCTTCTGATGGTCCAGCAGCATCTCCTGCCACGGTACCAGGAGGAAGTTTGGTGGTGGGTGATGAAATGGCGGAAAAAGAGTTTGCTCGAGGGGTAAAAGGAGGGCTCAATTGTCCACCGTCCTCTTTAGTAGGACCCTGTAGGCTACCAGCACGACCATGGCGGCCTTGAGGTAGAGCCAGACTGTCGTCAGCTGATATAGCTGATTCACCCTGCAGTCGCAAGATATGGAAGCGGTCTTTCAAGGTTGGTTGATGAGAAGTATCATCATTCGAGTCGGGGTTTGTCGTCAGACTCTGCAAAGATGAAGCTGTGTTTCTCCGTGGACTTGTTGGGCGAGATGGGGATGTAGCTTTCCGAGCTCGCGAGAACCAAGCGAATGGGCTTGAGACTTTGCGTGTGGTCGGAGGCTTCTCAACTGTTGAGGTGCCCATGAAAGTCTGCGACTTCTGCGGGGGTGGAGGCGGAGGTGGATAGTTGAGAGTAGGGAGGTCGCCAGATAGACCCTTCACAGGCTCGTTGTCGGTCTCTTTTTCGGGCACGGCGGGGGGTAGCTCGGGTACAGATTCGAGGGTGTTTTGTCGCGACTTGGCAGCTCGAGGCATGTCGTCTTGGTCGTTGTCGGACGTGGACTGGTTGATAATATCGATGCTGCTTCGCTTGTCCTGAGCGCCTGCAGCGGTTGCGACTTGGTCGTTCAAGGATTTGGCTGTCGAAGGGCGGCTTTCTGCCTGGTCGGACGCGGCGGTCACAGAATGGGCCCCTTGTTCCAACGACTCTGCTGTAGCAGGTCGAGGCTCCTCGTCCACTGTTGAAGGTTGTTCCTCAGTCTCGGGTGCAGTCTCTTTCGTGTGATCAGTTGTTTCGGTAAGCACGTGTTCGATGTCGTCTGCGTCGAAAGCTCCCGGGGCGATGGATGTAGAGAGTTTGGGTGCTGTGTCGTCCGAGTGGACCTTGTCGGTGGCTATGCGAGAGTCATCATCGGTATTGTCTCCTTGATGCGAGATTGATTGGGCTGTTGGGCCTTGTGGCTCGGGATGAGCATCGGCAGAGGATATTGTGTCGGCAGCATCTTCGAATGTGTCCTGAAGGCCATCAATAACTAGAGCGCTCACAGGCAAATGACGGCCCAAAGCAGACAACAAAGAGAGTTGCTGCGCGGACTAAGCGAGGAACTTACCGCATCCCTGCCATCCTCTTGGTTGGTACTGTCGGCATGTTGGTCGGCCTGCAGTGTTTCGTCGGTGTGCTTCGCTTCGTTGTCGGACATGTCGCTATGTGTCGTGAGATCTATAACATTCGAAAAAGGATGCAAGTGGTGGACTGAAGTGACTCGCGTCGTATAAAGTGGTTGGCCCAGGCTTTGTTTGGCCGATTGATGTCTGGATGGCTGGTCTGGTCTAAATTGCTTTGCGTTCCTGAAGTCTTGGGCGAGGGTTGAGGTTGGTCAAGTGACTGCTTGGAGCTCTTCCTTAGTATGCTATCCCTTTATCGCGACCGCTTTAACGCTTGTCAACTCCTGAATGAAAATGTTCTTGCTCTCGACAGTTCGCAGCAACCGCCGTTGAAGCCATGCTAAACAAACCCGCCCCGCAGTCGAGTGGACCCTGCTATGCATATATTATAGAACAACTCGATTATGTAAACGAGCAGTCTCATGTAATTTTGGTTGGACTTTGGAAGATACGTTCTGTATGCTCTTCTCCTTTCTGACACACCATCTCCGTTGATGGTCCAAGCTGACAGCCGCTTCCCACCAGTACACCACAACGATCGTCTCCGAACTCTACTCTAGTGCTACGCGTCCCTGCTATATATCAACGTGTACGTGCCATCACGGGATTGCCATCTTGCAATCCTCATCGTTTCTCCCAAACTTTCAATCCTGCCACCCATGTTTGGAGCACTTCTCCTTCATCATTCAATACCACAAAGTCTGCCCTTCGCCCTTCTTCCAGCTTTCCTCTGCTTGTGTCTCCCATGACATCTGCCACATTCTCAGTGACGCATCTCACTGCCTCCGCCACGTTACATCCACTCCACTTCATCATGTTTTGGATACATTCCTGCAAACTTGCACACCCACCCACTAGCGTGTCTGTCCCGTCGATTGTCACTTTCGATCCCGTCTTGCGTTGCTTGAATGGTATCTGAGCATGTCCGGGGTAGACGCCATCTTCCAATCCAGCGAGTTCAATGCTGTCTGTGATGAATATACACTTTTCAGGATTTGCTCTGAAGAGCATTGTAGCCACGCTTGGGTGGAGATGGTTTCCGTCCGGGATGATCGTGAAGTACGGGCTTCGGTGGGTATCCGTGTTGGCAGTCGTGACAAGTCCAGCAAGACCAGGATCGCGATGGTGGAGTGGTGTCATGGCATTCAACGTGTGCGTTAACAGGGTCGCTCCAGCTTTGACTCCTTCGATGCCCTGTTCATAGGTTGCTGCACTGTGACCAAGCGAGACCTTGATGCCTTTGCTTGCAAGACTTTTGATCAACTTCGTTGATTCGGGAAGCTCAGGAGCCAGAGTCACAAATTTGAGAGTCTCGGAGGATGTCGCTGATGGTCCATATACCTCTTCCGCCGATCTGCTACCATCAAAGAAGTGGTCAGAGTTGTGGGCGCCTTTCTTAGAGGGTGCTAGGTAAGGTCCTTCTGCGTGTGCTCCGAGTAAAGAGGCGCTATCATCGATTGTCCTAGGCTTCAAAGCTGGTAAAATCTATGATCAAAGTCCTGTCAGCGGCATGATCTAGATGTTCTCTGATGGTCGAGAGACATCCTGTTGTAAGCTCTGCTGGCTCTGCTTCTATAAGAAATTCAGAAGTGACTTTCGACGCAGGCGAAGCGCGGAATGGCGAATGTAAGAGAGAAGAATTTCGTGACCTACTTTCTTGTATTCATCAGAAGACACAGTCGGTATCGTCGCCCAGAAACCCGTCACACCTTGTGTAACGAGAAACTTGGCAGCCTTGTCAATCTGACCAGCATACTCTTTTTCATCATTGAAGTGGGTGAAATGAAATCCGAGTAAACCATTAGTATGCAACTCCAGCAGACCAGGAGCAATAATGCCTTCTTCCAAGTCTACTGCATCACCACCAATATATCCAGTACGAGGAAGGATAAGACCAGTATCATCAGAAACAACCAATTGGTCTTCTACCAACTTACCGCCTATGCAAAGACGGCAGTTCAGGAACGAGGTAAACCAGCCAGACATGGCTTTTTGAGATGAACCGAACAGGGAACGAGAAACAGGATGAAACGACCCTGTGGCTCAACTGACAGATGGTCATGTTTTTGGAGTGTCGATCGGGACCCCTCTGCCGAGTAATCATTGGTCAATGCTCCATTTCCTCCGCATCTGTCGTTGTCGCAGCCGCTTTTGAAGATTTTCGGCATGCCGCGGGCATCCTGACTGTGCATCATCACGGAGTAGATAACTTACACTGCCGCAGTCATGGAGGCTGTGTGAGGTAACAGTAGGTCTTGTTGATGAGACTCTCGTTAGACCACAAGGCCAAGAATGTAGGCGACGATGGCGAGCAGGTCTTGACGAGAAGTTGCAACGGGCACGCTTGCGATGCAGCCACGAGACAGTGAATCGAGCCACAGCTTTATGACGTAGGCAGATGCGTACGAACGCGCCATCAATTACCCTCGACGGCATTCCAGGTTTTCCACGTCAATCTTCTCTGGCCAAGGCAAGGCTGTGTAGCATGTGGACAAGACAATAATACCTTGGTCTACTAGAGCTCTTTCTTTCTCTCGTTCTACACCATCGCGTCCTTACATCCGGCCCCACTCACCAACCATGGCGGATGCTCAACAACAGCATGCCCCTGGTGGCCACTACTCAGGGCACAACAAGATCCCGACCATCAACCAATTCATCGAAAAGCTAGATCGCGACAAGGCAACTCGCGACAAGCAGATCGACCAACAAAGGCAGGCCCAAGTCGCTCAGAAGAATGGCGATGCAGTCCCCCACCAACAATCATCGAACCTGCATGTGAAGGAGCACCAGCAAAGGGTCACAGACCCGACTACCGGCAAGGAAGTCGTTATTGAAGATGTCAACCAGGAGATGATCGATGCGGCTAAGAACCCTGTGGTACGACAAGATGGCCTTGGTGGACAAGAGAAAGCTATCTGACACGTGAGCAGCTCTCAGTACCAAATGCGAACCTCGACAAGCCTACAGTATGTCGCGCATACCATTCCAAGCATCCATCACGACTAACAGCACACAGCCTGTCAAGAGCGACCCATCGCAGTCGATGGCTGAATACAAACATGCCCAAGACGTAACCGCCCCTCCGGACCCCGTCGCTGAAGGTAGTACCTCAGACGTGCCTATCCATGGCGAGAAGACCAACATCTTGTTCCACCCTACACCCTCTGTCAGCTATGAACCTTTCTTCGCTGCCATGGAGAAGAAAGCCTCTGCTTTGTGCATTGGTGTCTTCCTGGGCATTGTCTTTGTTGGAAACGTTTTTGGTGGCCGTCTCTTAGGCCTTGTTCCTCTAGCCATGTGTGTGGCTTCCGGTGTCTTCCTCTGGGCCAAGGAGGTCATTCGCAGTGGCAGAGAAGTCGAGTGGGATAGTGAGAAGACCAGAGGTAGAACGGTGAGTAAATGGACACACGACTGCAAGAGGAGGCGACAAGGCTGATGACAGTAACACAGGCCACGGCAAACCTCCTCCCCGAATCTGTCGAATGGATGAACACTTTACTTGGAGTCGTCTGGGGTCTCGTCAATCCGGATATGTTCCAGAGTGTCGCCGATACCCTCGAGGATGTCATGCAAGCGTCCGTTCCTGGTATCATCGAGAACGTTCGGGTGGCAGAGATCAACCAGGGCAGCAACCCCATTCGCATCCTCAGTCTGCGCGCTCTTCCTGATGAGCACATGAAAGAGATGAAGCAAGCAATTCACGAGCAAAACAAGAAAACCAAGGATCCTCAGGAGGCCGCTGCTGATGAGGAGGGTGGTGACTACTACAACCTCGAAGTCTCTTTCGCATACCACGCTGCTCCCTCTGGTAAGAGAGCCTCGGACAGAGCCAGAAACATGCACATGCAACTGGTCTTCTATCTCGGTATTAAGGGTTTGTTCGGTGTTCCTCTTCCCATCTTCGTGGAGCTGCAAGAGCTGGTCGGCACTGTCAGATTGCGCATGGCTATGACTCCTGAACCTCCTTTCCTCAAGACACTGACCTTCACGCTTATGGGCGTGCCTCACGTACAAGCAGGATGTATTCCCATGGTCGAAAAGGGTGTCAACATTCTTAACCTCCCGCTCATCTCCAACTTTGTCAACTACGCTATCGGCGCGGCTGCTAGCATGTACGTCGCTCCCAAGTCTATGTCTTTGGACATGAGAGCCATGCTTCAAGGCGACGATATCACCAAGGACGTGGAGGCACTGGGTATCATGTGGATCCGCATTCATCGTGCTGTTGGTCTCAGCAAGCAGGACAAGCGTGGCAGCAAATATGGAGGCAGTGACCCATACATCACCCTTTCCTTCTCTAAGTACGGAAAGCCCATGTACTGCACTCGTGTTATTACCGACGACTTGAACCCTATCTGGGAAGAAACTGCTGCGTAAGTGTACTCCTCGTTGGTTGAAAATTTCTAACTGACATGTCTATAGTCTCCTCGTTACCCCTGAACTTATCAAGGCCGATGAGAACCTGAGTGTTGAGCTTTGGGACTCTGATCGTCACAGCGCCGATGATATCGTCGGCAAAGTCGAGTTATCCATGCAAAAGATGATCCAGCACCCTGGCAAGATGTACCCTCAAGTTTCGAAGCTTGCTGGGATGGATGCTGACAGCGAGATGCCCGGAGAGCTGCACTGGGAGGTTGGCTTCTTTGGAAAGCCCCAATTCAGACCCGCTCTGCGTACTGATGGCAAGAACCATGCTCTTCCTGAGAACCTTCGGGACAAGCCAGAGCTTCAGGACGAGAAGGGTGTGGCTAACACTGACACTGATGACGCTGTTCAGCACACACCCCCAGACCCCCTCTGGCCCACTGGTATTTGCAGTATCGTTGTCCACCAGATTGTCAACCTCGAACTTGATAACGTCAAGGGTACAGAAGGCAGTCGCAAGGGCAGAGAATACGAGCCTGCCAAGCCCAGTGGCGAGGGCACTGATGAAGAGGGTGACCATCTTCCTACCAGTTACTGTACCATTCTCTACAACGATGAGTTGGTCTACAGAACTCGTGCCAAGGCAGTCAGCAGTCAACCCATTTTCAATGCCGGTACTGAGCGCTTCGTTCGCGACTGGAGGTCTGCCGTCATCACTGTCACCGTGCGTGATTCTCGCAACCGTGAGCACGATCCCATCCTTGGAGTTGTGCCTCTTAAGTTGTCCGACGTTATGGAGACAAGTTCGCAGGTCACCAGATGGTACCCTCTTGATGGCGGTATCGGTTTCGGTCGCATTCGTATCTCGCTTTTGTTCCGCAGTATTGAGACTCGTCTCCCTCCTAACATGCTCGGCTGGGATGTTGGTACATTCCAGTTCCTATCCGAGAGAATTACTGCGACTGGCTACACTCATCATGCCAAGATCAAGATGCGTACTGGTGGTTCTATTGGCAAAATCCCTCGTACACAGTGCCACAAGACTGACAATGGTCTTGAATGGGAAGTGCAGCACAACGACAAGACGGAGCCCATTCGCCTTCCAGTCAAATACCGTTACCGCAGTCCTGTCGTCTTTGAATTCCACTTGTCTGGCAAGCGCAAGGCGGATGCTCATGCTATTCTCTGGCTTCAACACCTGGTTGACAACGAGACTACCGAGATTGATCTCCCTATTTGGCGTACATCGGCTCCAGCAAGATTGACCCAGAACTACATTACAGAGGATAATGTCGACAAGGCCATGCCTGGACTAGAAGATCTTGAGGAGGTTGGTCGTCTCAAGTTCACTGGTCGCTTCAAGGCTGGCATGGATGAGAGTCACGAGCAATTTGTCGCTGACAACGACTCTCGCGAAACTTACGAAACTTGGGAAGCATGTGTTGCTGAAGGTGTTCGCACAAGATTGGTTGAGAAGGAGATGCCTGATCGCGTACAAGCTCTACACGAAAAGTCTCTCACAGAAGGTCGTGACATTCTTAAGGAGGAAGAGCCTGACGAGAAGCAAAAATGGCTCAGCAAGCAAGGCACTGACTGGAGCGGAGCATTTGGTGAAGATCCCAAGGCGTACTTGGACTCGCAAGGTAGAAAGCGCCGCGAGCCTGGTGCTGAACCTCCTCTTCATGATCCTCACAACCCTAGCTCCGATGACGACAGCAATTCAGACGACGACTCATCCAACGACCTCGGCATCTTGGACGCGAAGAATGCAGAAAACCAAGGCGGTAACCCTGGCGAAAGAGCAGGCAGGAAGTCATACGCCACTGACACCACCGGCGGTAGAAGTTCCTACGACTCGTACGCAGGCACCAACTCCACATTCTCAGATCCCAACACCGGAGGTAGTCCCAAGAATGTCAACGAACAGAACAAACGTACCGAAGCGCGCAAGCAGCGCGGACTGATGCAATGGAAGCCAGCTCGCAACCTCAAGTTTGCCAAGGACGAGGGCAAAATTGGTCTCAGAAAGATCAAGCACAAGTTGACAGGTGGTCTCAATGGCAGACAGCCTGGTGTTGAGACTGAGACTGGATAGTTAGATGCGGCTTGACGAAGCAGTTAACTAACATCTTTTCCTTTCTTTCTTGTTGTCCTCTTGTAACGTTAATTCCCCCCTACTAGTATCTATCACGCAAAAATGATGCAGACGAATTTCATTCTTATAGCACCTCACTCTCTCTGTCAGCTTTAACTATGGTACATGCGCTTGCATGTCGTTTGTTCGGCAACCGGCAGTCAACAATTGGTGTTTCCTGAATCGTAAATTGTCCCTTCGCTTTTGAGAAGCCACGATACGGTCGTCTTGGAAAGCTCCTTCTTGTATTTGACCAGCCACGGTCATGGTCTTCCTTGCAGACAGTCCCAATGATGGTGGTATATAAAGGTTAAGCAAACAACCGTTAACCAACCTTGAAAGGCCGTTGGTAGATAGATGTGAATATTTTGATTGGTTCAGACACTCACGTCACACTTTCAGCTCCCACTGGCCCAGGGGATGTCTTGAGTAACAGACTTAAAAATCTTGGTCTGATGCGAGGAGGTAGTCTCGAAGACATCGAAATCCACAACATGAACATTTAAAAGCAATGGAAAGAAAAACCACCCCTAGAAGAAAACCCACAATATCGGAGAAACCATCAAGCAAAGCGCTTTCAAGAAGAACACCAGCACTAGAAGCAGCACAATCAACACAAGCATCACATCATCGACAACCATCAGCCACGGACATCACATAATCATCAGTCCAATCCCACTCACACGCAGAAGCAAAAAGCTCTCACTTTCGACCTCTCACCTCCCGTTTATATTTCTCTGAATCTGGTGAACAACACAACTTCAGCAGCTTTGGTCTAGTGGCAGGGCGCTTCGATCGGACGACCAGGTCGCAAGAACTGGCAGCCAGGCGGGCAAGGGATGATATGTGCCGGTCGAAGAACGTGGGTTCGGATCCTGCAAGCTGTACTTTCTTCTTTTTGCTTCTTTTGTTTATGCTTCTCGGCGGCGGTAGGCATACTGTTCTCAAGCATGAAGCACCCACTTAGTTATGCGGCAGAGACAGTGTGTAAAGAGAGATCATTATTGAACAATGTCAGCAGTGTCATAATGTCATGTTTTAGGATCAGCGAGTAGAAGTTGTAAGAAGATGCCGATGTCAAAATCTATTCCTGTTCCTGAAAGACTGTATTCTTGTGTCTGTTTCTGTAGATTCCCAAAGAAACTTCCTGTGCTCTGGATGTCGTGGAATGCAACGTTGCGATCATCCACAGTTTGATGTCGTCTTACCCACCCTGCCATTCCAACACAATTTTCCGCTTACATCTGCCAGTCCTCATCATCACTGTACACGATAACATCGTCGTCGTCATCGTAATCAGGAACTGGAACCTCACGGGGACCCTGACAAGCATTAGTTATCATTTATACACAGGGAGGCCGTGGTGGACTTACAGATTTCACAACAGCAAATCCACCACTGCCGGTCTTGACAGGAGGAGCTTTGACAGTGCTGGCATAAGTCGAGTTCGAGAATTCAGAGCTGGATGAAGCAGAGGTAGTGGTGTTGGTTGGCACACGAGAGTCGGTAGTAGTGGATGGAATGGGCACGAAGCCATTGCTGGAAGAAGCCAAAGGGACGCCTCCGCTGGTGGACGAACGGGAGGTGAGGTCACCCGTGATACTCTGTTCATCGCGTAAGCCATGTCCATAAGATATATAGAGCATACTCACAGTCATGTAGTCTTCATCGGAATCCTCGGCCTCATGCGGGTCCTGCTGTCCAGGCTTGACGTTTTCGATCTCACTGATACACTTGCGGCATCTGGCAGAATCAGGGTCACGCCTCTGAGTGGTAGAGAACCTTTCGAGACTGCGAGTTTTGTTGCATCCAGTACATTTGAGCTCCGTAGGAGGCGCAGCTGTGCAGTTGCTGCAGATCATCTTGTCAAGTATCTTCCTGTCGCCCAGTTTTGCGCCTCTGCTCAGCAAAAATTTGGCATCATTCTGGCGGTTGTTGGCGAAACTGGCGAGAGGACGAAGCTGAGAGCACCTCTTGCACCAAACTCTGGAGATTGTCAGTGTATGATAGGTGGAACAGGCTGTATATGCGTACTCGTTAGGCAGCGAGCGAGCGTGTTTGTGCCCTGGAGGTGGAGAGCGGACGTTTTTCAAGGCTGAGCTCATGTTGTCGGATAGCGGTAGGGATCTGGACGTTATCTGTCAGTCAAGGAACACGCACAGATCGAACAGATAGAGCAAGGTGTAATGCACGCAAGCCTGGTGCAGTACATGATGCATCGAGAGTGGGAACGGAAGATGGTGATAGTGATTTGTAGAGGGTATGCCAGGGGTATCGCGTTGCAAAGGGATGGTTATCTTACAGGATGTTGATGAATACGAATGTTTGAAAATTGCGATGCAGAAGATCAAAATGTAGAAGAGGGACAAGTTGTTTTTCAAGCGGACAGGAAAATAAATGAAGAAGTTGAAGGCATGATAAATATGGAAGGCTCGACCACGGGCTGCGTTTGGCGACGTCGTTTGCTCGGCTTTGCTGGAACAATTTCTTTGTTTGACGGAACAAGACAGTGCAGTAAAGAGACAATTTAGTCTGGTAGAATATGCTTGTCAAACAGTGTTCTTCGAGAGAAATGATGGGACTTTTGGAGAGTTTTGGCTGTTATGATAATGGATGAGGCTTGATATGGAACCAAGCAAGACACCCAATATGTTAAACAGATGGCAAGATGATGTTAGCACCCGAAGCAATGTCCAGTGAAATTGCAACTTTGATCTACAAACATGATGATGGTTAGTACCGTGTCTCCTGATAGCTTGGTTTGCAGACTTGGATCGCATGGTATCTCCATGTCCCTATATCGAGATTAGCATATCATGCAAGGATAAAACAAAGCGCCACTGTATTCACTCCCTTGCAGCATCTGCATACTGCATGGAACAAGCGTCTCGAGAGGCAAACATGAGTTGTCATATCGCTGAGGCAGAGTAGGCCCCAGCGCCGAAGTTTCAGCACAGATCGCAGACAATCGCACAGCAGGACAACAGAAAGACCGGCATTGGAGAGAAGAGGAAAGATTCATTATACAGGCCTCAGCGTTCAAGACCCAATGCAGGTGCGAAGCCGAAGCCCGGCACAGTTTGCATCGCCATGCTGAGACAACCCTTCAACCAGGTCTAATTTTGCGCTCTAAAGGATGTATTGGTACAGATTGGAGGTTGGAGGTATCATCGTCGTCAAATGCTTTAAGCAGTTTCTTCCTTAAGGAATGTGATCCTTTGTCGGAGTGTCAGTGTATGTTTCATGTTGTGGTGATGAAGGATGCCTTACAGGTCGTTGCGGTCCTTGCCCTTCTTGAGACCACCGAAGGCCATCTTGGTACCGGGGATGTACTTCTTGGGGTTCTCGAGGTACTCGAACTGAAGATGGTGTTAGAAATCTGTTTGGTCATATAGACATGGGAAAAAACTTACGAGAGTGTCCTCCTGCCAGGTGATACCCTTCTGCTTGTTGGCATCGGAGTAGGCGAAGCCCTCGACCTCACCAGTCTTGCGACCAAAAAGTCCGTGAAGGTTGGGCTCGTTAACGTTAGCTTGACGAACAAGAAGGTGTGGTACATCTCAAGAGTGCCTGGCAGTGTGCGAAGCCTCCTGGTGGATGTTGCGGTGGAAGTAGCTTACTCCGATCTTGTTACCCTCACCCTCCTTGAGGTTGTGGCACTGAGCGCAGCGGGTCTTGAAGAGGTTGGCGCCCTTCTTGGAGTCACCTAAGATGTGTTGTCAGAACGAGGTTCTTGTTTCGAGTGACCATTGGTGGTCTGAGTGAAGGCGGCGGCGAAAGCAAGCACAGGAACGAACACGCGAGTCTGAGTCCTTGATCGCAGACAGCATTGAAGATTGAGAGCTGTCCAGGGTGCGGCGACTAGGTGTTCATGAATCGTTCGTCGTTCGTGTCTAGTGCTTCCAGATGCGCTGAGGTTGTACGAAGCTTGAAATGAAGGTTACCTACCAGGTGCGAAGCTGTCCTTGCCCATTTTGATGGATATGTAATGTGTATGAAAGGGTTAAAGGTATGTAGGAGGTTGTGGCGGTGGATCAAAGAGTGAAGAAAGGTGGATGGGAATTTTGTTCGACGATCGCGGCGAACCAAGGAGTTTCCAGGATGAAGGCGTCGAGCACCGACCACCCGAATCAACCAATCAATGCAGGCCAGAAAGTCAATATTGTTGGAAACACGCTTGTCGTTCGGGAAGCCTCGGAATATTTCTTGATTCAATCGCCGTCTTTGCTTCACTGGAGATACCAGCTGTGGCAATCCTCACTTCAACGTATCATAGACCTGTGCTCTGTAAGCTCCAGACTTGATCTCGACCAGAGATGCTTCCTGTTCTTGCTCGTCTGGTATCATATTGAACCCATGACCGTCGAGCAAAGCCACAGTACCAAACGAACATTTTCTTTTTACTTGACTAGTTGTGATGCATGGCTTGACGCGTCTTGACGTCGTGTCAAAAATCAATAACAGCGGCTCGAGCTCCTTCGGCTTGGAAGCAGCTGACGGGCGTCAGGGCAACACGCGAAGGAGATCTTGATCAGATACGTGATGATCTCTGATCAATCATCCATTTCCTCATTGGTTTTAACCGAGCACGGCTCAACGCTTCCTCTGGGCAGGCTTCAGCAAAACCCCATGTTTGCTTCCGCTGTCGAGGTGTCCCAATCTGAAGCACCCTTCTCGTTAGGGCCAATATCACTTCCTTTTTTCGAGACATGAACCAGATACCCGAGATTCTGTATGGCAAAACCGGACAGAAGACTTGGTGTATCGTTGGTGCATCCAGAGGTATAGGTCTGGAATTCGTACGACAGTTGATTGCTCGTGAAGACCGCATATTCGCTACCGTCCGCGACGTCGCCGCCGTTCATGCATCCGGGCTTTGGGCGCAAGCAGGAGGTGATCATGGTCGTTGTCAGATGCTGATCTGTGATGTCTTGTCAGAACAAAGCATAAATGTACATCTCCTCCTGCTCTCTTATCAGCACCTTTCTTCCTCGTTGTCGTTCACATGCTCTCCCTCTTCGCTGTCGTTCCTGATTTTCTTCTGGATTCATATGTGTACCGCTGTTTTAAAGTAGACATGGCTAACAAAGCATGGCGAAGAGTTTCGTTTCTCAGCTTGCTACAGTACCGAACCTGAAGTTGGACTATGTCGTAATTAATGCTGGCGTGTTAAGATACCCGAATGTAAGTAGCCGAGCGTCCCTAAGTTGTTGCCGTAACTGACTGTTGTAGAGAGCGACTGAATTGTGAGTAGAATATTGTTAGCACTTGACCTCATGCATGAGGCTGACCATCAAGTTCTTTCGACGAATTCGCCTTCCATTTGCACACCAACACGATTGGACCGATCATCACCGCTCAAAGGCTTCTCCAGACAATGATCCCGATTGGAACGATTGTCTTCATGTCCAGCGATTCTGGTTCAACACAGCGTTTCCTGGAGATGGAAGATGGGTAAGTACCTTGGTCATGTATTTTCCATCCTTACTCACCGCTTCTTTAGCTTTGCAGCTTACTCCGCATCGAAAGCCGCTTTAAACCAAGCAATGCGACATATGGCTGCCGAGCTCAAGCGGAAAGATGATGATACCATTTTGTTAGCAATTCATCCAGGAGAGGTTGCCACGTATGTACATTTGTTGGGTGAGCGAGATGAAACAGATGCTGACAACTCACGCCAGAGATATGGCAAATATTGATCTTGGTTGGGAAGTCGACGGCATCATGACACCGCAAGAATCAGTATCAGCGATGATCAAGGTCATCGAGAGTAAAGGGATACAGCACAGTGGCACGTTTTGGACGTGGGAGAATAAGGTATGTGACTTTAATGATATGTCTGAGCGCTTTCCTGACTATTGCAGCAATATCCCTGGTAAAGCATGCTTCGTTGTACCCAGGACGCAGTACCCAGGACGCAGTACCCAGCAAGCAACTTTCTGCAAGAACCCAGTCCTGGTTGCAGAGGGAGCAGAACAGCAGAACAAAGAACAAAGAAATCGAGAACAGAAAACGCTAGAGTATGGATGTAGACCCCAACGAAGGTGTCGAATATAGGTACAATATAATGTTGAATTTCTGACTCACGCTTTTGGGTTCCTAGATGCATATTACGTTTCAAGTAATATGTCTCGTGATCAACATACCTTTTGGAAAGGACTTGCATAGTGGATATCAGGAGATATTCTTCGTCGGGACATCGCGCCAGACTACAACTGTGTTGACAAGGTCATTGTCAGTTGGTAGCATGTTGATAGGCAAGTGTTACATGGCAGATAGGATGGCACGTCGGATGGATTCTAGTGAAACAGTCGTGAGCCCACCGAGATGCATTAGAACCAGGTGCCGAGAGCCGCTGTTTTACGGGCCTGAGTGCCGAATATGCATGCATCGGCCCGGTGACATGAAAGGCGAAAGAAAGAGACCGTGGATGTTGAGAAGAGGTGACTTTGTCGTGGCTTGGATTGGCTGGACAAAATGGTAGCACACAAAGACAGAGTTGACCAGTCGGACGGAACGTCATTCTGCAACGGCTTTCGACTTCTCTCAACTGCAGGATTGACCAAAGAGCGGTGTCAAACACATACAAAGGCATTGAATGAGATGGGTTGAATCCGACCATGTCAGACGCGGCTAGAAAAGCGCAGTGCCGGGAGGTAGGTGTGTAGGATGTGAAGGAAGTCGAGGAGGCGCGATCGTCAGCTCCTTCCTCATGCGCGTCCGTTCAGGCATCCCTCGACACTTCTCACGCCGGCGACTCACATGTGGGGTGAGATGCATATATCCACCTATTCGCCTCGACTCAGATGACCTATTTGGCCTACGTCTCTGTTTCTTTTGGTCTCGTGCTTTCCCTACTAATTTCCTCTCCCTTCTGTACTCTCTTTCCCGCCCCTCCTTTGCGTCACAACATTCTTCTTCTCGACTAGCTAGCCGGCATGGCTTCCTGGGACACTTACGATCACTCTCGCTACCCTTACGACGATTCTTACAACAAGCCACGACGCTCACGAAACGACTCGACGTATGCTTCCCACATGCTTCTACCTGTTGCGGCCTCAGCCACTAACGCCCTGCTAGCCTCGACCCCGCCTATCATGACTTTCCGCAGCCATATTTATACCCCTCCATACCTACGAGAACCCGGAGTCGCGCACCTACCAAGAGTAGAGATCACAGTCGAGCACCACGCCGATGGCCACCTCCGCCGTATGTTGAAGATGAGGAAGACTCGCTGAAAAGGGAATACAAGCCTGAACCTACACACAATGACCACATTCCGTCAAGAGGCACCATCGGACAAGAGCCACTGCTTATTGATGTGCCTGACCACATTCCCGACCGCCGCTATGTCTGGGTTCCTTCGGCAAGAGAATCTCCCAACGCACAATCTACCCCTCCCAGCGACGACGAGCGAGCTAGACGCCGCGAAAAGCGCAAAGGTCCTCGGATAGAAACAACTGGACTCCCCGAGATGCGAAGAGAAGCTTCACCCTATGCTTGGACAAAGCCAACTCCATCTTCACAAACGCCAAAGACGTCGGAGGGCCTCTTTCTGTCGCCAGAGGCGCTCACTCCGTCTGCCACTCCTAAGTCTACGACTGTCGACAAGCCACCACCAACCAGCATACCTCGTTCCAACTGGTCTGACCCAAACCTACGCCCACAACAAACTCCAACCAGAGACGGCACTCCACCGCCACGATCAACTTCACAACACGTGTACGAAGGACGTAGTACTGCCGAAGCCACTCGAAGCGCAGAAGACCACATACCACAGAGATCGTCGAACCGGTATTCTTGGACCAAGCCAGACCAACCTCACTCATCTCCTACAACACCTCTCAATCCACCAACAGTCGACTCCTCCAGAAGACGTTCGGGACCGACAGAAGGCTATCCACTTCCGAACGACTTTTCACGCAAACCAGCACCTCCGCAAGTTGTCAATCTGCAGCAGTCTGGAAGACCGACCCAACATCCCCGTCACTCCAGTGAAGGGGGCCACAGTTCTCAAGACACCTATGCTCCGGCTCGCAATTCAAGCTCGGACAAATTAAGAGACAGTTATCCGCCCAGCCTCCCCAATTCTAGGCCAACCTCACGAGGAGGCTCAACTCAATCCTCGCCACAACCTTCACCTCGCATAGTGCACCATCCAGAATATCCTTGGAACATGGGTTCGGCCGCTTCGACCACAGCGCGCCGTGCACAACCACCTTCTCGTCTTGCTGAGTCGACAGTTCCAAAGACACCACGTCCCCAGGCGTCCAGGTCTGTATCAACCCCGTACTCGCCACTTCCCTATCCGGATGACGATCGGCCGTTTGAGACCATGCCTCATGAAAGAGATCATCAATATTTTCCAGCACAACCGAGCACACTACTCGCACCATTCAGTGAGCCAGTAACACGCGCCAATACTCCAAAACAGCCAACGCAACCCAGTAAAGTGCGACCAGTTGAGGAAAGGTCTGCAGTATCTGGTGCATCAAGACGAGAGGCATCGAAGTCAGAGGACCAATCCTCCGGCGCAAGAAAAACTCAAATGGAAAGGCTGCCAGCATGCAAACGGGTGACATACAAATTGAAGTATGATGATTGGTACACACTCGATGGATACCCTGGCTTCAATATCTGCCCGCGCTGCTTCAAGTTTGCCTTTGACAGGACCCAACTAGCATCGGCCTTCAAGCTCTTGTCTAACAATGTACCCAGGATGGCCAGAAGATGCGAGTTTAGCAACGCTTGGATTCGACTTGCATGGGTTTTAACTACCAACAATCGTCAAAACACACTGAGTATGATGATCACCATCTTCAACGCTGACGAGATTGAAGAGCCCTGCCCAGGGAACGCGAGGGGATGGTGTAATTGGTATTCAATCCGAGACAGAGATGGCCATTTTCTACGAGACTTTATTGTGTGTCCTTCGGATGTGAAAAGGGTAGAGACGCTTTTCCCAGGGTTCAGAGGTCTGCTTGTACCACTTCCGACGAGGTATCCCTATGACGAAGACGAGGAAATGCTGGGCCGGTTTTGCTCGCTACGAACAGAACACAACAACCGGTTCGCGACCTACATTGACAGTTTGTTTCAGCTCCACGAAGATGCAGTGTCTGGTCAGCGGTTGTCTAGCACACATGAGTTTGTGTCACTTGTCCGACATGAGACCAGACTCCCCGAGTGCATTCGTGACGACAAGCTTCAAGGAGTCGAGTGGTACTACATTCCGTCACTGGCACCTGCTTTGACTGTGTGCGATGAGTGTTACCACGACGTGGTCCTGCCATGGATGAGGACAAACTCGGATGTAGCTATGAGGTTCAACCGAACAAAACAAGCAGTGCGCAACGAAGGTAGAGGCGGAGTGTCCTGCCAACTTTATTCAAGACGAATGAGGGATGCATTTCGATATGCGGTAGACACGAACGACATGAAGTATCTTGCAAGAAAAGCAAAAGACAGGAAAGAGGTTGAAGAGGATTTTCAGCAAAGATGCAAAGACTTGCAAAGACAGGCTGAACGACTCAAAGGTCGCAGCGGGTATGCGATCAGCTCTCGGGCTGAGCAAGAGTTAGACCATCTTCAGCGTGAGATTGAAGCAATTGGGGAGACTTGGGAAATGGAGTGGGAGTGAGCAAAGACACGAAGCTCAATTTTTCTGCTTCAGACATTTAATGAAATGCAGCTGGTACTGTATAGCAGAACAGCCAGTCTTTGCCCTCTCTTGATGAGGTTCCTTGATTTATTCTTCGTCGTGTTTGATTTAATTAAATCAGCTGTGACGTGTGGAGCAACCCCAGATTTTGCCCCAGACCTCGGCATGTGTCAACATCATCACACCGATCACATGCAAGACAAGACAGAGGACAGAACATGACATTGATCATCTCTCGAACAAGACATTCATGAACGAGACACTCAAATGGACATGACCGAGACATGGCGGCACAATCGAAGCTGTCACTGCCAGGCGGCCTCGTGTCAGAAGGAGCGCTGAAGAAGGCCGTGTCTGATCTCACAACGCTATACCTCAAACACCGCACACGCATCTCACGCGCCATCTACATTGGCCTCTTTGTCACCTTGCTGAATCGCATACGCAATGCCATCAACGAGCAAAAAGCCGCCGAGCAACAACGACGAACAGCCGCCCGCAATGGAGAAAGAGAAGGAAACGCATCCACCGGCAGGAAGAAGGTCGAACTGAACAGAGAGTTCTTCCGTAACCTGATCCGTTTGTTGAGGATCTGTATACCAGGTTGGAAGAGCAAGGAGTTGCGGCTTCTTGTCAGTCATAGTGTCTTTCTTGTCTTGAGAACGTTGATCTCGCTTTATGTCGCTGAGCTGGACGGAAGACTGGTGTCTGCTCTCGTACGGGGCAAGGGCAAGGACTTCGTTGGCGGTCTGCTGTGGTGGATGGTTGTTGCAATTCCAGCCACCTTCACGAATTCCATGCTCAGTTACCATCAGTGCAAGCTCGCGCTGCAATACCGCACTCGCCTCACCCAACACATCCACAACAAGTACCTGTCCAACATGACCTTCTACACCCTCTCCGCCCTCGACGACCGCATAAAGAACGCCGACCAACTCGTCACAGTCGATGTCAGCAAATTCTCAAACTCGCTCGCCGAGTTGTATGGAAATCTAGCAAAACCAATTTTGGACATGGTTATCTACAACTACTCGCTTTCGCGCAGTGTTGGTGGTGAAGGTCTCTTTGCTATGGGTCTACTCGTCCAGCTCTCTGCTTCTGTCATGCGAGCTCTGACACCGCCGTTTGGCAAATACGTTGCCGATGAAGCACGACTGGAAGGAGAGTTCCGCTTCCAACACTCACGCGTAATCGATTACAGCGAAGAGATTGCTCTATACCATGGCCACGAAGCAGAAAAAGACGCCCTCGACAAAAACTACTTTACTCTGATCAAGCATGTGAACCGCATCTTGAGACGAAGATTTTACCATGGTATCATGGAAGACTTTGTCATCAAGTACTTCTGGGGCGCTTTGGGTCTAATGCTGTGCTCCATCCCTGTCTTCTTCAAGCTTCCTGTTGCCAAGAATGCAGGCACAGCAGCTAAGAACTCGACAGAAGCTTTTGTCACAAATAGACGCTTGTTGCTGAGTTCCTCTGATGCCTTTGGAAGACTCATGTTCTCCTACAAAGAAATCTCTCAGCTTGCGGGCTACACTTCTCGCGTCTCGACTTTACTTTCTGTTATTTCGGATATCCAAGCTGGACATTTCGAGAAGCAATTAGTCAGTTCCGCATCCGTAGACGCTAATGCCGCAGTTCTCGCTGGCAGGGGCACCATCAATGAGGGCCCGGATATCATGTTCAAAGACGTACCCATCGTATCCCCCAACGGCGATATCTTAGTCTCGGCGTTGTCTTTCCACATCCATCCTCAAGACCATTTACTCATCATTGGCCCCAACGGTTGTGGAAAATCTTCTTTGTTCCGTATTCTAGGTGGATTATGGCCCGTCTACGGTGGCGAGGTCCGAAAACCCTCTGCAGAAGATATTTTCTACATTCCTCAACGACCATATCTGATGGCACACGGAAGCCTTCGCGCCCAAATCATCTACCCAGATACCATTGCAGAAATGCACGAACGAGGAGTCACAGACACCGATCTGTTGAACATACTCACGTCTCTAGAGTTGGAGAATTTGCTTTCTCTGCCCACCAAAGACATTTCTGCTGGTGGGAATGAAGGTCCAATGCAATCAGGTCTGGATACCACAGCAGCTTGGCCCGATTTACTTTCCACGGGAACACAACAACGTCTCGCTGCCGCGCGCCTCTTCTACCATTCCCCTTGCTACGCCATCCTCGACGAATGCACTTCATCTCTGACTCCTTCCATCGAAGCTCTAATCTACACACAAGCCAAAGCGAGAAACATTTCTCTCTTGACTGTCAGCCATCGAAAATCTCTCTGGCAGTATCATACTAGAATATTGCAATTTGATGGTAAAGGAGGAGTGGTGTTTGGGGTTTTGGATGCGGAAAAGAGATTAAGACTTGAGGATGAGAAAGAAGAGATTGAGGAAAGATTGAGGGGGGTTGAGGGCGTGGAGAAGAGGATTAAGGAACTAGAGGCTGTGTGAGTGGATATTCGAGGACCTTTTGTCTGGGTTTGCGAGGATATACAGTAGAGGCGGTGTAGCGAGATGAATTGGAAATGGGGCATTGGATGACCTGATTTTATCGCCATGACGTTTTCCATCAACGGTCATGTTTCCCTTGCTCGTCTCTTTCGGGATTGGAGAAACACAACTCAATGGAACGTTCACCCAAGAGTCCGAGATCGATTCATGGCCCCTTCTGGGCAGTGAGAACTCGGCAGGGCAGAGCCCTTGACTGGGTACACGGCCAGCTGTATGTCCTCTGCGGCCTTGGCAAATTGCCAACACTCGCTCTCTAGCAACACTCTTCTTTGTGTTCGACGAGGAATGAGCTTGCTAGACACAAGTGACTACACATGTTGCTAGTGGATCTCAAGACAAGTGATATGGTCTGGGCATATTGCGTCTCTATACGATGGTCTGGACAGATCCGTGATGTCTATCTACACACTCATCACAAACACATCAAGTGCTGGCAAGAAGCGAGTTTCTGTGGGCAAATTCGAAAAAATCCACACAAAGACAGATGCTGATATGATGTATGCTTATAGCAATACCGGCAAAGTGATTCTCGAGAAAGACGGTATGATCTCTTTGCTTGACTACCATAAGACGCCGAAGCCCGAAGCATACTAGCAACCCTTTGCCTTTCCTCCTTCTTCTCCTTGCTCTTCGAACTACGCGCTTGAACTCTCACTCGCCCGAGCCCTGACCCTGACTCATGTCCTTCAATCTCATCCACTTATCCTGCAGAACCTTATGCAATCCCTGCACTCCAACACCAACCCCACCCACACTCCCTGCAAGCATCAAAGCCTTCTCAGCCCAGGTCCTCGCTTGCTCATTATCCTCACCTTGGCCTTCCCCTGCTTCAATGCCTGCGAACCATAGATCCACAGCATGGTTGAACGCCGTACTGGCCAACCAATCGAGCTCCTCAGGTGGATAGGCTTCAGGGATCTGTCTTGTAGCTGCTTTAGATGCGATAGCAGAGGCTTGGTCTAGACAGCGGAGGGCGATGATGGGGTCTGAGGTCAAGGTCATTTGGAAGAGGCAGCGTATCCAGCGGGCTAGGCGTGTGATGTCTTTGTTGTTGCGCCAGCATGTGTTGATTATTTTCTCCAGTACAGAAGTAATCCCGACGAGAAGTTTTGGAGTTACGGGCCTGGAAGGGTTGGATGTTATGTGGGTTTGGATGTGGATGATCAGATCTGCTGCACTTTCGAGTCGATTTGAGTGGCGGGTCTCAAGACACATCTGTAGAGAAGTCAGCTTTTGGCGAGCGTGTACGGTTTTCAAAGCTTACTGAGAGCACTGTATCAAGGTCGTTCCACTGCTCAAGACGCATCACGGCCTCCAAGTCGAATTGGACCATTTCGAATTCCTTGATTTCAATGTCTGATATTGCGTCTGGCTGCAGTGATTCCTATCGTATGGCTTCTTGATATCTTTGGTGGAAGGCCCCAATTTGTCTTCTGGCATCAGTGTATAGTTGCACCTGTCTTGAGAGTCAGTAGATGTTGGTTTGGTATGATAGATCTCTAGCACTGACAGCTCGCTCTATATTGTCCTCTGATCTCGCCAGAACAATCAATGCAGAGGTGGCCAAGAAGCGACATAGAAGAAGACGAGGGAGAAGACCATCATCTTTCTCGGTCTCATTCCGAAGCAGGTCTATAAGCTGTTGTCTGTCAGCATACATCTGGGATATCTCTGGAACATACGTACAGCAACGCTAGCCATCATGAATCTCGTCAGTAGTTCAGGCTGCATGTCAGAGCAGTGCTTCAAAGCTGTATTGTAACAATGGCAAGCAAACCATCGAAGCTCGTCAATTCGTGCATCGGTGCCATCTGCATTTTTGAAGTCATTCCCATGCCTCATGACTGCTCAAATCAGCCTTCAGTTTACTTGTGGGTTATCTTAAGTAACAACACCTGCTTCAAAGACTTTGCACAACTCAGTCAGACCAGCGTCGAGCGGCATGTTATTGTTCTTTAGCTCTGTCTCGATCGAACCAACTATGCAACTGTGTAATGTTAGTGTCTGAACTCAGGTCGGATTCTGTCCCACGGACCGAAGTAGAACTGCCAACCGGACATCATTCAGAGAGTGTTTCTCGTGAAGCTCCAGGATCTTGTTCAGAGTTGCGATGAACTGCTTCCGATCGCCGATCTGTTGCGCTTCGAGTGCGCATGCATAGAGATACTTCTCGGAGTTTTTGGAAGATGACTTCGAAACCCCTTCGAGAGACCTCGTGGCTGGTGATGTTAGCTGTGATTCTCTCAAGAGCTCAAGTACCTACCAAGCTCGGCATCGTTCTCCTGTAGCGCAAGCTTGTACATGAGATATTGTGTCATTGCGGCTGACTTGCCCTGATCTGACATCTGATGGTAAGCTGCTCTTGCAGCAGTCACATCCCCTTTGGAGAGCGCGACTGTCATTGACTTGCTGCAATCAATTAGAGAAAGTTCTTGCTCAAAATCAAATCTGCATCGATACTCACCGTGCTAACTTGGCTTTGTTGATCTCTCCAGAGGTTGCAAAGATATTGTGGTTCGCCAAACTGCACCATCTGGCAGCTTCATCCTCGTTTTGTGATTGCTGTAAGGTAGTAACAGCTTTCCATATCAGCTGTCGTAATGTGAGTGGAGTTCTCAAGACAAGAAGAAGGCCTCTAGCTACTCACAGATTGTGAGGCGTGTGTTGCCTCTGGGCCCAGCTTCGTCCCGTCTCTAATGGCGATATCTTCGAATAGATTTTCGACTGTGGGAAGATGATCTTGCACATGCAAAGCAAGAGAACAGATATACAATCTCATTACCACAATCTTCTCAATCCAGTTCTGTACAATAGAAGGTTCTCCAAGCAATCTTGATAAAAGAAGATCCAGGGTGTGACATGCCAGGCGTGAGTGAGGTCCCGGGGTCGATCTGGCGGTGGTAGTGTGTGTTACACCAGCTCTTTCGGGGTCATGCGTGTTCAGTCTCTGGATTTGAAATATGATTCTGAATACCGTCAGAGTCGAATGGCCCATGCAAAATGAGTTGATGCTCATACGATTTGAAGATTCCCTCTGAGATTATAGCTCCACGAACAATTTGATTTAGGACTCCACAAAATTCTTGACCATCGAATGGCGTTCTAGCATAGATGACGTCTAGTCTTGTGAGATAGACTTCGATCTTAAAGCCATGCTCCTACAACGGGTCAGCGAACATCTCCATTTCTTCGATGTCTCCATACCTGATCGAGCGTCACAATGAGACTGCTTGCTTTCACCAAGGAATCAGCATCACCAACACCGACCAGGGAGCGAGCTTTGAGTGGTAAGTAGGCTGCTAACGCATACAAGGCTGTAGCACAAGACTCACCATAGTCGATCATGACCACCACGCGAAGATCGCACAGTTCGGAGGACAGCATCTCAGGATCAATGTCGTCAAAGACTTGATAGCTTTGCTCTAGCCACCTTGCAGCGGTAGGAAATTGCTTCTTCTGCAGAGCCGCTTTGCCAACTTCGTATGTCAAGTCTGCTTTCTTCTCGGCGAGATGCAGCATATCCGATCTGTGTGGGAGGAGAAGAACTCTGCCAAGCCAGTAGCTCACGTTGTCAGGTTTGTTCTGTTTCCATGACAATGTTGCTCTCAGGAGATGATAGTCGGCCATCAACTCTTTGAGCATCTCTTCAGCCTCGCTTTCCTGCTTGTCCTTCTTGTGTTCTCGGGGTGAATCCTGTATATGCTCGACATGTTCTGCAACTTTCTCAAAGAGCATGGTGCAAAGGAGCAGAACCTCTGCAGCAATACAGATACGTACTGCTTTCAAGGCAGTCTTGAGGATGCGGACGAGGTTCTGAGATGATTTTATGCTGCCGTGCTTTACGTAGGATCGTTGGGCCGTGTCTAGAAGGAAGTAGGCAAGGACCCGTAGTTGAGATTCGAATTGTGGCCAGGTTTTCAGCAGTGGTGAAGACTGGTCTTTCAGGCGGATAGCAGCATTCCAGAGCTGTGTTCCAAGGCGATCGAAGTCGGGCGCTCTGGCAGCAGGCGAACGAGGACATTTCGTGCTGAGAGTGGTTTCAAGATCTTTCATGATGACAGCATTTACATTGCCCGAGTCTATGCGCCTGATCAATTGCGCAGCAAATTCTACCATGTCTAAGTTAGCGGTTGGTTCTTTAGGCAAAGATTGAAACGTACCAAGGTATGCTGTGATCCTTGGGTCATTTTCTGATTTTCCCTTGGTCGCCATGATTGATGATTTGGGAGAGAAGCCAACTATGCGCAGATTAAATGATCGAGCTTGTAAAGTCTACAGCCAGAAATCCGGGCAGGCGCCAGCCTCACACTTGCCTGACTAAACTACGACCTCCCCGTGCGCAAGAGCATGTGCGTGTGACTATCAAAACACACAATACTATCACGAAGAAGGATAGTGCCCACTGAGAGAGGACATATTACCAGCTCTCTCCGGCCATGCCTCTGCTTCTGGAAACAATTGTGCCTTTTTATATTGTTGAAATGCTCTCTGCTATAGTCGGAGTACGATAGAAGTTACAGACTTGAGCACATGGGGAGATAGTGGCTTACAGTTCTTCTCGATTCCAACATTTGCAGCTTTAGTCTAGTGGCTAAGACGCTACGCAGATAATGTCTTGCAAACACAAGCACGTAAGGCGGTCATGAGGTGGCATACCGAAAGGAGAGTGAAAGTGATCATCTGAAATGTAGAGACGTGAGTTCGATTCTCACAAGCTGCACTTTTCTTTTGCCATGGTATACACTTAGGATATCAACACCAGTTGAGAAGCTCAATGCAATGTCACTCATCTGGCGTCCTAGGCGCACCACAACCACAGTACAGACCAGCTCTCTGTCAAGTCCGCTGTGCAAGCTTGATCTGGGTTGAATACGCTCACGAAGCAGTAGTATCTTGAAATGTCACGAGTGGTCGTGTAGCAAAGGAAGAGCAACGAATCAGAAGGAGGCACTCGAAGCTTACCAATTCTGCCGAGGTTCCGAGAGCGGCGGAAGGCTTCTGCGTCATTCGATGTTCAGATAATTGTTGATCTTTTGCAGACAAGAACAACAGAGTGCTTTTCGCCTTTCCTACGATATACAACATCCTACAACATGCCCGCCAAATCCACCATGTTCACATCCGCCTGCAGAAACGTCGCCCGCTCGAGCGCATCAAGGACTATTGCCACAGCGCCAATCCGCAGGAGCTTTCATCGCCTGTCTACACCTTCGTCTCTTACCTCGACCGCCACCAGGTACCGCCCGAGTGCGCCTTCGCTCAAGCCCGCTCAGATTCGTTTCCCTGCCGGCACTCGGTCAATCTTCATTCAAACCGAAGACACACCCAATGCCGACGCCTTGAAGTTCATTCCCAACTCTCGTATCTTGCCCGAGAACTTCCAATCAACCTTCCTCGAGTACCTGTCGCCGCGCTCAACACTTGCGCCTCCTCACCCATCGCCTCTTGCTGCTCAACTGCTGAACGTAGAGGGTGTCTCGTCTGTCTTCTACGGTCCCGACTACATTACCGTCACAAAAGACTCCGCCACCCCATGGCCATATGTCAAGCCTGAGGTCTTCGCTTTGATCACCGAGGCTGTGACATCTGGACAACCCCTTGTAAACACAGTTTCTGGAAAGAGTGGTGAAGAGCAAGCTGTTGAGAAGGATTCTCTGGAGTACGATGAGAACGACAGTGAGGTTGTCAGCATGATCAAGGAGCTGCTCGAGACTCGCATTCGTCCCGCTATCCAGGAGGATGGTGGTGACATCGAGTTCCGCGGTTTCGTAGACGGCCAGGTTCTCTTGAAGCTGCGCGGTGCTTGCAGAACTTGCGATTCGAGCACAGTCACCCTGAAGAACGGCATTGAGAGCATGCTTATGCACTACATCGGTTCGTATTTCCTTGCTGCATCAACTTAGCATACCAAACTAACAGCAACACAGATGAGGTCCAAGGTGTTCAACAAGTACTGGACGAGGAAGAGGAGGTCGCTCTTCGTGAGTTCGCCAAGTTCGAGGAGAAGCTCAAAGCACAAAAGGGTCAGGTTCCTGCTAGCACAAGTGGTAAGGGCTCTCTCGACACTGTCGAGTAGACAATACATATCCCTTGTCTCTTGATGCATAGCCAGGTTTTTTGTACATTATATGGGCGTTTTCATATCTCTGTTTGCGAAGGATACCAAATTTGAACCACAATTTCTATTTTCAGAAATGCAAGATATGGACAAAATATCTATTGCTACTCGATCGGAGCTCATTGAGCTCGCCCCGGACAACACCGGCTCCATGCAGTACAACCGCGAAGACTTCCGAACTAGAGTAGTAGAGGCTTCTCCTGCATATCAGCTGTCGACTAACCTTACTGGTTTTTTGGGCACAGAGCCTCAAGAAGTTTCTTATACAGGAACAACGTCATAGTCGGCGACAATAAGAGACGAGGACAGCAGGGCAGTGACCAGTCAGCATGACGGAGATATGAATGTGCTACAAGCGTTGTATGCCGCTTGTTTGGTCAACGACAATTTGTTGGTGGTGGGGTAGACAAGTTTTCGGTGAATTGACAAGCCCAATTGAACAGTGCGTGTGGAGCCCGGCGGAGTCTCCAGATGGTTGAAAATGGACTGGGGGAGATTGATCTGGAGAGTCGACAGGTGATTCCTCTGGTTCTTGAACGAGATGAATACTTGTCGACAACTCAACATGAAACTGAAAGATGGCGTTAACTTTCAAACTGTTGAAAGAAATCCAGGAGGGGCTCAAGTAGCGTGTATAACAAGTCTGCAGCTTAGGCCGATGCTTCCAAAAAGTCGATAAGCACCAAAGTGTTGGGCCAAGAACCGAGAAGTCCGTCCTCGCAGCAGGGCGGGATGACGACTGTGGATTTATTTTGTGAGCGGTTGCGTTTCCCGCGTTCCCCAGTGGACCTTCCTACACGGTCCGTAGATCTGGAGAGTAACGTACCTGCTGGCTGCTGTCTCTTTTTTCCCTTCCTCCTTGAGCAGTCGCGTCCAGTTCCTGAAACTTGTCTCGGTTCGGCTGACTTTGCATTGTTTCTCTCTTTTAACTCGCATCCATCAGACTTACCACCTTAGCTAATTTCTACTGCCTTGCCTGTCGTTCTTTGCCCGGCTTAACTTTCACCACCATCATTAGCCAGCTCTGCGGCTCCTTGTCCATCCATTACCTAGAGGGCACACCGCATCGCCATGGTCTACATCGACAACACAGAGGTACTCTGTGAGGAGGAGAAGCGTCTGCAAGAGGACCGCGAGAGAACCAAGTACTGGAAGAAATGGGGTTCCTACGTCGCCGAGAGACAATGGGCCACCGGTACGTTCAACACCATCACTCCTGCTCATTGTACAATGCTGACTGACTCTGAACAGTGAGAGAGGATTACTCGTAAGCTAGACAATGCTCATTCTAAAGCTTGTGAACCGCCACTAACACACAGCCAGCGCTGATGGAGATGCCTGGAGTCGTAAGTCCTGCCCACTGATCTTCCATTGATGCACGGATTGAAGCTGACAACGACGGCAGACTTCTCGCACGACATGTCCCGCGCGAGAGCCTACCGTTGGGGTGAGGATGGTATCGCTGGTGTCTCCGATACTCACGGTCTCCAAAACATTGCATTTGCTTTCTGGAACGGCAAAGAGTAGGCTTCAGACAACGTCTTAACAACATCTCCATGCACTAACACACTTTTTAGCCCCTTCCTCAAGGAGCGTCTGTTCGGTCTGTCCAACCCTCAGGGTGTTCATGGCGAGAGTATCAAGGAGTGCCATTTCCACCTCGACAACACCCCCACTGTGCGTATCGCCTGCAGCTCAATGACTGTACTATGCTGACTTCGTAATCACAGCACTCGTACATGAAATTCCTTTACAAGTACCCTCAAGAGGAGTTCCCTTACGAGCACCTCATCAAGGAGAATGCCAGCCGCAACAAGACTGAGCGCGAGTACAACCTCATCGATACCGATGCCTTCAAGGACGACAAGTACTGGGATATCTTCATTGAGACTGCAAAAGAGGCGGATGACCCAGATGAGCTCTTGTTCCGCGTGACAGCATACAACCGTGGTCCTGAGGCTGCCAAGTTGCACATCATCCCTCATGTCTGGTTCCGCAACACATGGGCCTGGGGCTACGATGACACCAAGCCTGAGAGCAAGCAAGTTAGTGAATTCGCTTGCGAGACCAATCATAAGAAGATTGGCAAGCGCTACTTCCAGTGCTCTCCTTCCCCCAACGTGGGCGGCCGTACCGAGGATATCCACCCCGAGTTCCTCTTCACCGACAACGACACCAACTTCAAGGCCATCTGGGGCGAGGACCAGAAGAACCACACCGAGTTCACCAAGGATGCATTCCACAGACACATTGTCAACAAGGAGAAGGGCGCTGTCAACCCTGCCAAGTCAGGAACCAAGAGCGCAGCTTGGTACGCATTCGATCAGGGTGAGGGTGTTCCCCCTGGTGAGTGCGCCGTTGTTCGTTTCCGCCTCTCCAAGAAGCTCGCCGAGGGCTACATCGACGAAGAGCTTTTCGACGATGTTATGGACCAGAGACTCCAAGAAGCCGATGAGTTCTACTACCGCATCAGCCCCATGCCCATGAACGACGATCTTCGCAACATTCAGCGTCAGGCTCTTTCAGGTATGATGTGGTGCAAACAGTACTACCACTTCATCTGGGATCAGTGGGCCAACGGCGATCCTGGCATGCCACCACCCCCTCCTGGCAGAAAGGCGATTCGCAATGCTCAATGGAAGCACATGCACCTCGACGACATCCTGTCAATGCCCGATTCATGGGAGTATCCCTTCTTCGCCGCTTGGGATTCAGCCTTCCACTGTATCCCGCTTACCATGATCGACCCCGAGTTCGCCAAGAAGCAGCTCGATCTGTTCACTCGTGAGTGGTACATGCACCCCAACGGACAGTTGCCCGCCTACGAATGGAACTTTGGCGATGTCAACCCTCCTGTCCACGCTTGGGCTACCTTCAGAACTTTCAAGATGGAGCGCAAGATGTACGGTCGCGAGGACATTGACTTCCTCGAGCGTGTCTTCCAGAAGCTGTTGCTCAACTTCACCTGGTGGGTCAACCGCAAGGACGCTGAAGGCAAGAACGTCTTCGAGGGTGGTTTCTTGGGTCTGGACAACATCGGTTTGTTCAACCGTTCCGACCCTCTTCCCACTGGTGGTGTTCTCGAGCAAGCCGATTCCACTGGTTGGATGGCTTTCTACTGTTTGTGCATGTTGAACATCGCTCTCGAACTCGCCAAGCACCGCCGCACCTACGAAGACATTGCCTCCAAGTTCTTCGAGCATTTCGTCCTCATCAGTGATGCCATGCAGTACCGCGCCGGTAGTGAGGCAAAGTCTCTTTGGAACGAAGAGGATGGTTTCTACTACGATGCAATCTCCTGGGGTGGCCCATGGACCCAGCAGATGCCTGTTCGCTCGCTCGTCGGCTTGATCCCCATGTACGCCTGTTTGACGCTTGAGCCGCAGGTTATTAACAAGCTGCCTCAGTTCAAGAAGCGCATGGAATGGTTCATTGAGAACAAGCATGACGTTTTTGAGCGCAACATTGCCAGTATGAAGCGTCGTGGAAAGGACAACCGTCTTCTTCTGTCTCTGGTCAACGAGGAGAGACTCAAGAAGATCTTGGAGCGCATGTTGGACGAGACCGAATTCTTGTCAAAGGGTGGTATTCGTTCATTGTCCAAGTACCACGAGGAACACCCTTACTCCATGGATGTCAACGGTCAGCGCTTCTCTGTTGGCTACGTTCCTGGAGATTCCGACAGTGGTCTTTTCGGTGGAAACAGCAATTGGCGGGGTCCTGTTTGGATTGCCGTCAACTTCTTGCTCGTCGAGTCGCTGCTCCGCTTCTACATGTTCTACGGTAACACACTCAAGGTCGAATGTCCTAAGGGTTCTGGCGACGAGATGCACCTTGGACATGTAGCCGAGGAGATTCAGCACCGTCTTCAACATCTCATGGCTCGTGGTGATGATGGAAGACGTGCCATCAACGATGGAAACGACATGCTCGACTTTGACCCCCACTGGAAGGACTACCTTTGGTTCTACGAATTCTTCGATGGAGACAGTGGTAGAGGTCTTGGTGCCAGTCATCAGTGTGGTTGGACTGGTCTCATGGCCAAGATGATCCATGACACTGGTGTCAACTGCCGTCTTCCTCAAACTCCTAGAACTCCTACCGCGGCAGCATCCCACTACTTCGATGACGTCTTCACTCGTCAACGCAGGAACTCTCAAACAAAAAAGCCTGATGCCCTTCGTCGTTCCTCAACCAGCCGTAGCATCGGTGCCCGCAGCGACTACTGGAGGTCTGCCCCTCCTAGTGATGATGGCGACCATGAAGCTGAAGCTGAAGAGGGAGATGACACTAGGTCTAACGGACGTGCTTGGACTATCTACAAAGATGACGGTAATGCCGAAGCTCGCAACAAGGAGAGAGAAAGCGCGGATGACCACGTCCACAAATACGTGCAGGATCAGCTCAAGCGTCTGATGACACCGAACGGTCCTGAGCAGTACGAGGATGAGATTGAGTAAGGGAGCATGGAAATGGCATTATCGAATGTGGCGTTTGTATGAAGTGGGTTTATTATTTCTGAGTAAAGCATGAACAACAGGATCGCAATCCTGTAGTATAGAGCAAGACCCTAGATACCTGATATTATATAATGAACAGGTTCGTACCTATTGGGCTTTCTCCTTGTCGCATGTTGGTATTTGTTGTAACCTTGATATAATTTTCGAGGTGGTAGTTGCAAGTCCACTTGGACGCGAAGCTCTTGTTCAGAAAAATCCACGAAATTGATCTGGTCAATTAGCTCGGCCACCCCTACTTCTTTCGCCTTGCTACTCGTATCTGCTAATCATTTATATACCATACGCTTACTGTCGATATCACTCAAAACGTGCCGGCATCGGATCATCGACAATATGGAGGTCTATATAGGATCAGGGTGATATCTCCAACCATACTATCTCCGCTCGGTGACCGTCGGCCACCGGCAAAGCAGTATCTATGATAGGCAGGTGCATCCGAGTAGATAGCCGGTGCGGGCAGTATATATGTATGCATCTCTCTTCTCGCAGAGGCTTATCTATACCTTTTGTTCTTGCTTTACCTTTCTCGATCTTTGACTTCCATATCCCTTTGATCCTTGAACACGAACAACCAGAAACTCTCTTCTCCACAAGGTTCTCCAAAGAGAAGAAGAGCAACCATGGCATCTCGAGCATTACTCAAGAAAGTTTCCAGCCGTGGAGCTATCTCTACATCTCCTCGTGTATCTGCCTTGTCTGCTTTGAATCACTTCAACATCACAAAATTCAACAACTACAACACAACCAACAACAACCTCATTCAAACCAAACCACTCAACAACTTCAACATCGTTTCTGCCAAAAGACACTTTTCGGTTTCGGGACGATGGAACAAGGAGTTGAAGAATATGTCTGAAGAAGAAGTTAGTGGGTTGAAAGTGCAAGAGCAGAGATTGATGAGGGATTTGCATGAGACTTGTGAGTGGGGGGTTGGAGAGAGGTGGGGGAGGTGAGTGTTTTCTTTTCTTTTCTTTTCGTTCTGGCTTGGGTATGAGATTTTTGGTGGATGGATGAGGACGTGGGAGGAAGGATATCGATCGCCAGAGAAGAGGGGGAGGTGGAGAAAACCTTGGTAGGCAGGGGTCTGTCGTGGTGAAACTCTTGTTGGAAAGATGCTGTTGCGATTTTGGTACTGCCAATGAGAGACCAGACACGTTCTTTGCCTTGTGAACCCTGTGGGTCCTTTGGAGAGAGCTGTCTTGTCTCAGGATATCTTCATCTTGTGCAGCAATGCTCTCCAATGAAGAGCAACCTAGCATTTCCAAGGCTTCCTCCTGAATAACCCTCAGATGCGATCCCCACAGCTATCGTCTTCTTAATCTTCTCTGTCGACTTCTTTTACAGCTCATCAAAGGACCAACGCCAGGCTAACTACTTGTCACCAAATAGTGCACCTACTGAAACAGGCATGTCACGCCTCGCCCTCTCAGACACAGACAAACAAGCCCGAGACTGGTTCGCGAAAACCACAAAAAGTCTGGGCTGCAAAGTCATTGTAGACGCCATGGGAAACCAATTCGCCATCAGAGAAGGCCTGAAAGAAGGGCCTCCCACCGTCGCAGGAAGCCACTTGGACACCCAACCTACCGGAGGCAGATACGATGGTATCCTCGGAGTCACTGCTGGCATAGAAATGCTCAGAACCCTCCACGACAACGACATCACCACCACTTTTCCGGTTGGCGTGGTCAACTGGACAAACGAAGAGGGAGCTAGGTTTCCTATCTCTATGGTATCTTCTGGAGTTTGGGCGGGCGCTATCTCTTTGTCTCATGCCCATGAGCTCAAAGAAGTAGGCACTGGCTCTGCAACCATGAAATCAGAACTCCAACGCATCGGCTACCTTGGCGATAAAGACTGTAGCCATCAAGCCATACCCCTAGCCGCACACTTCGAACTCCACATCGAACAAGGTCCTATCCTCGAAGCCGAAAACCGCAAAGTGGGAATCGTGCAAGGTGTGCAAGCCTACAAATGGTTTACCGTCTCTGTACGAGGAGCAGATTGCCACACTGGCACAACTTCATTTTCTCATCGTGCTGATGCACTCCTCGCTGCTTCTAAAATGATTGTCTATTCCCACCGTGCAGCAGCCAGGAAAGGTGCTTTGGCTTCTACTGGCATCTTGACGCTTAAACCTGGAAGCACGAATACCGTTCCTGGCTCTGTGGACTTTTCGCTGGATATCAGGTCTCCTGAGAACCATATCGTCTCTCAAGTCGAAGAAGATTGCAAAAAAGCCTTTGCAGCAATCGCTGCGGGAGAAGATATCGATGGCCTAGGCACTGACTTTGTTCCCTCCTCAAAATCATGCTCTGTAAGCTGGAAACTAGACACCGATTCTCCAGCCACAAAATTCCACCCAGAGTGTATTTCCTGCGTCCAAGATGCTGCAACCTCAATCTTTGGAGATCAGACTGAAAAGTTTACCAAACCGATGACTTCGGGGGCTGGACACGATAGTGTGTACACCAATCAACGCTGTCCCACGACTATGATTTTTGTACCCAGTAAAGATGGGGTTTCGCATAATCCTGTCGAGTTTACAAAGCCAGAGGATTGTGCTATGGGAGCACAGGTCTTGATGCAGGCGGTTTTGAGATATGATCAGAAGAGAGCTGAGGGCAAGGTTTGAATGAGAATTGGAGTATCTTGTGTCAAATGAAGGCAGAGGAAGGCATAGTGTTTGATGGACTCTTTGGTATGAAGAAAAGGAAAGAATCAACAACTCAGATATCGTAAAGAAATGGGAGATAACAGTTTTCCAAGTAAGAAGATCCCCAAGCCACTTTCTCCATCAAATGAATCTCGATGTATAGTAGAAGAATCCAACGAGCAAGGCACCTCAGACATGTTGCAAGGAGTTGAAAATCTCCAATGAGATGTTTGAGCGTCTGCAGCTCTTTCTCTTCTCAGTATTGGTTTATACGGTTCTTTGACAGTCTTGACAGTCTTCTCAGATTCGATGTGTATAGCCAGGACCTTGTAATCTGCAAGTATACTGTCGATCGAATATCGTAAAAGGGAAGCAAGTGTAAAGATGCTTTGGGGAATATATATAGCGCATCTTAAGTGATCCGGGGTAGCTGGAGAAAAAGAAATATCAATATCGAAGATAACGCCAGAACTCGCTCGCTGATCAACAGAAAAGATAGAAACCTGCAGCCTTTGCCCAAAAGAATCAACATAAAAACAAAAGAGATTATGCTCTGGTTAAACTCATGCCTTGGCCTTGCCTTTGCCTTCATACTCAACAGGGACGTCTTCCTCCTCTTCGTCGCTGCTCATAAATTCGTCGTCTTCGTCATCCCAGCCGTAGAAGGCGCGTGTAGTAGCTGCAGCAGGCTTGGTGACTTTAACATCGTCGTTGTCGCTGGATGCAGAGCTTGAAGCCTCTGGCTGAGCATCGCTGCCTTCACCCTCGGCAGCCGAACTCTCGCTTCCAGTTCTCTCAAGCATAGGCTTATCTCCCTCGATCAAACCAGCCTTCATAGCGGCCAACACAGCATCTCTGGTCTTCTGCTCAACCTCCTCTTTCGCTTCAACCCATTCTCCATCTAACCTCGCATTCCTATTTCCCTTTCTCAACTCTTCCTCTTTTCTCTCTGCAGCTTCCACAACAGCTTCCCAGCGTTTTCTTCTTTCTTCCTTTTCCTTCTTGTCCATTTCTGGTTTTAGTGCCAGGTACTCAGCTAGGTTTTTTGCTTCGGTGATTGTGCGCAGACGACGACCGTCCAGGTTACGGTTGCTGCCGTTTATTTGGTCGGGGTTGCGATTGCGGTTTTTGCGTGAGGACATGCGACCGCCTGCTGCACGAAGCTGGGACCCGAAACCGCCTTTTCCGCCGAGCAGACGTGCGCTGAGATGCAGAGGAAGGAATGTTGGAGAGTCATTGTCGGATAGAAGCGAGCTGAGTGAAGAAGTTGATGAGGTGTCAATGCGACGAGTTGTGGTTGAGAGGAGGAGATTGTCGGCATGGGGTGGTAGGTGGGTGGACAGAAGTGATGTGAAGGCTGCAATGGATGTGTCGGCTGGCACGGGAAGTGAGAGCGTGCGAGGCAGCGACAGTCCAGCGAAGGACGAGATCAGGACGTTGATTGTATCCATGTTTGAATGTGTGATGTTGTGTAAAGAAAAGGTCGTGGTGGTGGCGCGCTTGAAGATGCGGACTTGAGCGTGATTGAGATGCGGAGATGGAAAGTCCAGCCACTGAGTGAATGACTCGAGCGGAAGCAGCGCGCCAAGCAAACACGAGTCAACGAAGCGAAGTCCGCCGCTCCACGACGCATTTTGGACATTTGCGCGCGCGACCGACCGACGACTTTTTTCTCCCAAACCACGTCGGTACATCAACATCGCCCAAGCCCCACGTTGATCCAAATACATCAATCGTCAAGATGCTGATTCCCA